>CM045765.1:56417359-56631940 GCA_025200525.1 Camellia lanceoleosa
TTTCATACAATTTCTACAACAATCATAATTATCCTCAACCGAGTAGCCCAAAATAGATATCTCTAGACACGTATAAATATTATTTCATAAAGATAAACTTTCCAAATTTCCAAGATGTGAGTGGTAATGGATATCCAACTCCTGGCTACAATCCCTCATCAATACCAATCCAATTCGCATATTTCTAACATCGATTCCATAATTTATACAAAATCAACATTTGATGTATTTAGGAAAACCCTCATTTCTTCCAAACTAAATTTCACGATCAAACCAACCATTTTATTACAACACAACCTCATTTCTAGTCCCACAACCATTTTCAAGAAACCATTTGAAAATTTTCTTTAATTCTTTTTAAACCAAAAACCCTAAGTTTGTTCAAAAATCCCCAAATCACAATATTGTTTCAAAAATAAGTAATAACCAAAGTTAAAAAATCATAAGTGCGGAGAAACCCTACTTCAAGAAGAAGATCCAAAGAAGAGATGGGTAGAACTCAACAGAGCTAAAAACACAAACTTCCCCGACAAAACGGTTCTCGAACGTGGTTTCTATCTTTTAATGAACGGACTTGGGTGTAGAAATGGGTAGATCAAGGTGTATTTGAAGCTTAGAGATGATTTCTAGAGAGAGTAGATATGAGATTTAGAGAGAGAGAGGTGTGTGTGAAAAAGTGACTCAAAAGTGAACTTTTAATACTTGATATACACGTGATAGATCGCTTCGAGCACAAGAAGTGTCACTATTAGAAAGGTGCATATATGACACCTAAACTTTGAGATTAAGATAACGGCACACGCTTGTCGCCACAAAAGCTTTTTCCGACGTTAATATTTTGTCGCTTAATGGTCACTTATTATGCATCGTAATTTTATCTCAAAAGGAGGAAGATAGTTCAATGGTTTTGGCAACAAGAACCTATGGCCATCGCAAAAGGCTTATTTTTTTATGTTTTCCCTTCCCGACGAAAATAGCATTGTATTTTTAATTTTTGTTTTATGGGCACCACAGCCGGGCCGCTTAATAGCCCGCAAAACACCTAAAATTCCCAAATTCTCAAATGCTTGGTGCCTCGATATTTGCTTTTTTCTTCTCTCTTCCCTCCCCTCCATCTCCATCTTTCATCTACAGTTCACTTCACGATAGTTTGTTGATCCACCTTCACCAAGCCGACATCGCCACCCACTCTCTCAATCTCGCCATCAATCTTGGTCAATACATGATATCACCTCTCAGAGCTTTAGAGTCTTCAACGTTAACCCAAGACTCTCAAGGTATTGCATCCAAAATTTGTATATTTATTTGGCTTGCACTTCTCTATTTTCATCTCTTTTACTCCTTTGAAAACCCCAGAGTTTGAAGGCCTAATGACTCTCTTTCTCTCGCTTTTGATTTAAGAATTTTGTATTCGATATTTGTACCTACATAAATAATATTGGCCAAACTATACACTTACAAAGATGCCTTCTCCAAACCGTAAACCAACATTTGATCCCATAACCCAATTCAATAAACCTTCCTTTACAATAATAATAATGATTGCAAAGAGAATTTAGAGTCGTAATCTTCGAAGTCGCCTTCGGGTCTTCATCGTTGATTCTTGCTCGGGGAATCATCGGTTCACCCACCAAGTGCTCGATTTAAATGCCTCTTTCAAATATATTTTTGTATAAGAATATATGGTAGGATTATGAAAACTACTCCAGAAGGTTGGTTAATTAATTTGCATAAAATGAATATGTGCGGGATTACTAAAAAAAAAAAAAAAAGAAGTTCATCGAACGCTCATGAACAAACTCAAATGATAGTAATATACGCCATGTGAACTCGCTTAGGTGCATGTTTTTGTATAGGAATGTGGTGGTTCATCGATCTTTATCTTGTGTGGGAGGCTTTTTATGGTTCTAAAATTGCTTGCAATCCCATGACATGGAAGTCCTTGAGTGAGTATTTGTGGGTTTTTGGTAGCTATGCTTTTCCTCGATTGTTACAATTATTATAAAGCCCACCATTTATGCAGAGGTCAATGTTTTTGGTAAGCTTATGGCTAATTAAGTATTTATATATTCTATATATATTTCTGTGAGGGAGATTTCATAACTGGCTTAGCCGTCGTAATGACCGGCTAAAATTGGTCCAACATGTTTGATCGAAATGGGTCAGACAATCCGTGTAGTGCGCTCATAAAGCCCAGTCCGGCTTGCAGGAGATAACTTCTCTACTAGCCCGGTTCAGGTTGTTTGCTCGCTGAGATCGGCATGCAAGATCCTCCTCATCGCCAACCGAAAGCAAGTGCTCGCCATTACGGAGGCAAATAACGGAGCTCGGTCGAGCATTGCGTCCTGTATAATACGGTCATGGAACATGGGGTAGCGCCGTCGGCCGCTCGTTCGCGCCAACGCCGATTGGCGCTTTGGCTAGGTGGTGTTTAGTCAGATTTGCATCGACACGGCGAGAGAGGATAGAGGAGAAGGTCCATGCGCTGAAAGCGAATGGACGCAGAGGCAAGCGCAGAAGGTATGTAAACGCGGATCACGCCTCCCACGCTAGATGAAATATCGGCCAGAGAGAAACTTTAACATTGATCCAAATTCTCTCTCTCTAAGTGTGTGCTAACTTGATCGTCAAGGATTTTTCCAGCAACACACCACCGGTAGCTCACCGTCGCCAGATCACAAAGTTAATCGGATAGAAGCGAGCTTGGACGCAAGGAGTACGGGCGCTATCGAATACTTATCCTCGTGACAATTGGCGCCCGCGAATTGATGCATAAAACCTTGTCCTCCAAGCCGGCCATCTTTTATTGAACCACGACGACATTCCGCTACTCGCCATCGATGGCATCACGCTTAGAGTTCTGTTAGAGATGGCCTTTCGCCATTCCGACGATGGTCCGATTTGGAGACTCCGCACAAGGACTTCCTGTGATGTATGAGACAAGTGCTCATTATTCCAAAAGAGCGCCGCCGACGCAGATTCACATACCAACACTTGGAAGACAAGATAAGAGACCAAGATACCATCATCAAGAAAGTGGCGACGAAGATGGAGGCCATGAGACGCCAAATGGGAAAGTGGCATTACCGAGCGAAACCACAATGACCGTGCCCATTCCCCGCCGCTCAGTAGTCTTAATAGATGTCGCACTCTTCACTCTCCATCACAAGAAGCTTTAGAGTTGAGAGAATTTATGACCCTAGCATCGTGACGTAGACAATCAAGCATTACCCTCACGCCTCGACGGGCGCCGAGGTATTCTCGCCCGACCGCTCAAAGACTTAAGGGATGTGTTGAGGAGTGCGCTTTGCAAGAAGAGGCGCAGAGGGTGCTTGCACTACAATGCTAGTCCCTAGAGGGCGCAGCGGAAAAGGTCGCCATGCCACACCACGCTTTCATGCACGCTACCACTAGACAGAGTTGGCAAGGCCGAGTGCCACCTTTTTTTTCCAGAGATCGAGAACACATCGCCCGCCCCTGTGTTCTCACAACCAAAGTTCATGCTCTATGATAGAAAGACGATCCATATATGCATCGTGAAGCCACTTTCGACATGTTATGGTCAGCAATCGGGCTAAATGATGCGCCACGTGCCTTTGTTTTTTCCATCAAGTTTAGGTTGGGCCTAAAATGGTTCGAGAGATCCGGAGGAGAGCATTGAGGGTGGCAATAGTCGATGAGGCATTTGTCACCAGATTTAAGACAAATGATAAAATGCCCAAGGAAATTAACCATCTCTTGCGAGTAAAGAAGCGAGCCAAAGCGACTCTTTGAAGGCATATAAGACTAAGTATTGGGAGACTTCCAACGAGATCCTGATTGCCCACCAACCTTGTAATCACTCAAGATAAGCGCCGTCTTCCAGCTTGACATCGACCGAGAGACTCGCCACAATGAATCAACCACAACCATGGAATTACCATGCAACACATTAATGAGCACATCCGAAGTCGAAGACGATGCACCCGCAGCCTACTATGACGACAAGTCCAAAGAGTAGAGAATAAGAGAGAAAAGCAAAGGTTCACGAGTCGACAAGATGATGGCTATGCAAACCACCATGGAAAAGATATAGGAGTTCGGTTTTGGAAGACGCCTATAAGAAGGACAAGGAAAAGGGCATAAAACTCATGAATGTAAATGGTCGATCCATTTTAGAACATCGAACTCGCCAATCTAAAGTTTTGTTCTCGCCTATTTTTGTAACCCTTTTGCCATTGGCACAATGAAACAAGTAGACCATTTTCTTAAGAATTGTTGTATTTTGCCTCACCAAGCCGGATTTAGTGTGGTCCAAGTGGCAACTCACAATCATTTTGACAAAAGATCAAAATTGCAGGCGATTTTGCTCTAAGAAGAGATTTGTTGATGGTTTTGATCAACTTTGGAATTCCTTGCCGATGGATTTGTTCGCAAGAGGTTTGTTGATGATTTTATCAACTCGAATTCTCGTCGGATGAATTTTACTCTGCAAGAGGTTTATTGACGGTTTTAATCAACTTTAGAATTCCCTCGCTGTCGATCTTGTTTCGCCACAGTAAGTCACCAACCGACCTTGCTCGCCGACCTTGGAGTTCCTTGCCGAGCTGATCTTGCTCACCAAGAAGAAAGTCGCCGAGCTGACCTTGCTCGCCGACCTTAGAGTTCTTTGCCGAGCTGATCTTGCTCGCTAAGAAGCAAGTCACCCAGTGGACTTTGCTTATACCTTGGAGTTCCTTGTCGAAATGATCTTGTTCGCCAAGAAGAAAGTCGCCACGACCTTGCTCGATCTTTGAGTCCTTGTCGAGCTAATCTTGCTCAAGAAGAAAGTCGCCGAGATGACCTTGCATGACTTTGAGTTCCTGTCGAGCTAATCTTGCTTGCCAAGCTAAGTCGCCGAGCTAACCTTTGTTCGCCGACCTTGAGTTCCTTGCCGAGCCGATCTTGTTTCGGCCAAGAAGAAAGTCGCTGAGCCGACCTTGCTCACCGAATTGGAGTTCCTTCCCGATCCGATCTTGCTCGCCAAGAAGCACGCCACTAAGCGACCTTGCTCGTCAATTCATGGAGCTCCTTGTCGAAGTTGATCTTCCTCATAGCTAAGTCATGAGTTTAACCTTGCCCGCCGACCTTTGAGTTCCTTGTCGAGATGATCTTGTTCGCAAGAAGTAGCCGACCGACCTTGCTCGCCAAGAAGAAAGTCGCCGAGGGACCTGCTTGCCAGACTTAGAGTTCCTTGCCGATCCTCTCGTCAAGAAGCTAAGTCACGAAATGACCTTGCTTGTTGACCATGGAGTTTCTGTCGAGCTGATCTTGTTTGCCAAGAAGCAAGTCACCGAGAGGACCTTGCTCACGACCTTGAGTTCCTTGCCGAAATGATCTTGTTTCGCCAAGAAGAAGGTCACCGAAATGACCTTGGTCACCGATCTTAGAGTTCCTTGTTGAGCCGATCTTGCTTGTCAAGAAGTAAGTCACCGAAAGGCATCCGCCATCAACTATGGAGTTCTTGCCGAGCCGATCTTACTCGCCAAGAAGAAAGTCACCGAAATGACCTTGCTCGTCGACCATGGAGTTCCTTGCTGTCGATCTTGTTTCACTAAGAAGCTAAGTCGCCGAATGACCTTGCTCAATCGACCTTGAGTTCCTTGCTGTCGATCTTGCTCACTAAGAAGAAAGTCGCCTCACGACCTTAGAGTTCCTCGTCGAAATGATCTTGCTCACCAAAAGCAAGTCACGAGCGGATCTTGCTCGTTGACCATAGAGCTCATTGTCGAGCTGATCTTGCTCGCCAAGAAAAAAGTCGTCAGCTGACCTTGCTCGCACTGACCTTGAGTTCCTTGTCGAAGATCTTGTTTCGCTAAGAAGAAAGTCACCGAAATGACCTTGCTTGTCGACCTTGAGTTCTTGTCGAAATGATCTTGCTCGCCAGTAAGTCGCCGAATGACCTTGTCACGACCTTTGAGTTCCTTGTCAACCGATCTTGCACGTCAAGAAGCAAGTCGTTGAGCTGGCCTTGCTCGCCGACCTTTGAGTTCCTTGCCGAGTTGTTCTTGTTTCGCCAGCTAAGTCGCCGAAATGACCTTTTGCGCTAACCTTGATTTCCTTGCCGAAATGATCTTGATCGCCAAGAAGCTAGTCGATAAGCGGACTCTGCCCGCCAACCTCGGAGTTCCTTGTCGTGCTAATCTTGCTCGCCAAGAAGCATGTCGTCGAGCGGTCCCTGGAGTTTCTTGCCGAGCTGAGTTTGCTCGTCAAAAGACAAGTCTCGAAGCTCACCTTGCTCACCGACCTTTGAGTTCTTTGCCTCAACCGATCTTGCTCGCCATAGCTAAGTCGCCGAAATGACCTTGCTCGTCGACCTTTGAGTTTCTGCTGTCGATCTTGCTTTCACGACCTTGGAGTTCCTTGTCGAAATGATCTTGCTTGCTAAGAAGAAAGTCACGAGTCGACCTTGGAGTTATTTGTCGAAATGATCTTGCTCGATAAGAAACAAGTCGCCGAAATGACCTTGCTCGCTAACCTTGAGTTTCTTGCCGAATGATCTTGCATTAACACCTAGAAAGTCGCTAAGCGTCCGTGTTTCGTCGACCATTGAGTTCCTTGCCATGCTAATCTTGCATGCCAAGAAGCAAGTCGCGAATCTAACCTTGCCCGCCGACCTTGGAGTTCCTTGTCGAGCTAATCTTGTTTCACCTAGAAGCAAGTCGGAGTAGACTTTGCTTTCCGTCTTGGAGTTCCTTGCCGAAATGATCTTGCTTGAAGAAGAAAGTCACCGAGTGACCTTGCTCATCGACCTTAGAGTTCCTTGTCGAGCTAATCTTGCTCGCCAAGAAGAAAGTCGTC
Organism: Camellia lanceoleosa; assembly: GCA_025200525.1. Taxonomy (NCBI): domain Eukaryota; kingdom Viridiplantae; phylum Streptophyta; class Magnoliopsida; order Ericales; family Theaceae; genus Camellia; species Camellia lanceoleosa. Next base: position 56,424,179 of record CM045765.1, read on the forward strand.
GAAATAACTTACTCACGACCTTGGAGTTCCTTGTCGAAGCCGATCTTGCTCGCCAAGAATCAAGTTGCTGTCGGGTTTCCTAGCTAACTTTGAAGGTCCTTGCTGTTGATTTTGCTCGCCCAAGAAGTTGCTGAGCTGATTTTACTCACCAAGAAGCGAGTTGACGAGCTGACTTTGTTTGCCAACTTTAAGGTTTCTAAACCGAGCAAAGTGAACCACCGAGCAAAAAGCCTTGCCCTACTTTGTAATGTAATTCAATACACAAATGCGGATGGAATTAAGGAGCAATTGTGAGAGAGATTTCATAATCTAGCATTGGGCCGGTAATGACCGCTAAAATTTGTCCGAGCATTTTGGGAAATTGGCCGATAATCCAAAGTGTGCGCTTTGCTAATGCCAGTCCGACGGCCAGATAATCTCCGCTAACCCTTGTCATGTTTGCTCGTTGAGATCGGCATGCAAGATCCTCCGCAGACCAAACCAACCGGCAAGTGCTCAATCATTATGAGGGGTCGCTAAGCTCACCATAACGGACCTTGGCTCGAGCATTGTATGTCCCTGAAGTAATATGGTTAGGAAGATGGGCCAAGATCGCCAGTTATTCGTTTCGCGCCAATGCCGCTTGGCAATTTGGTTAGGTGGTGTTTAGATTTGTGCCGACACTTCAGAGAGTAGATAGGGAGCAGTCCATGCGCCGAAAGGCGAATGGACGCAGAGGCACGCCGCAGAAGGTATGTAAACGTGACTACGCCTCCCATGTCAGATGGAACATCACTGTGAGAGAAACTTTAACATTGATCCAAATTTCTCTCTAAGTGTGTGCTAACTTGACCATCGGAGGGGTTTTCCCAAGAACATCACCGGGTAGCTCACCGCCATTGTGTTCGCAGGTTAATCAGATAGAAGCGAGCTTGACGCAAGGAGCGGGCATTATCAAATACTTATCCCCGCATAACTTCCTTGTCAGAAGTTCTTTTGAAGCTTCACGTGTTATCCATCGAGCCGATGAGCAAAGTGTACGACCTTTTAATATGCCGAAGTATGAAATATTAGCTATTAGCCTTGTCAGCTTTGCCTTGCTCTTTTCTTTTCTCCTTTTTTTTTTTGGTTGTTGCTTTAATAATCTATAGAATTTTTACGACATCTGCTATGAATGTTACTACAAGATCAAAGCAAGTAGGTTGAGGAGGTTACCTTCACAAACTGGAATATATAGAATTTCTAATTATGTTTTCTATTTAGAATTCATTTTGTCCCTTCAGTCTCAATAGAGGTATGTTATAATCCCTTGGTTTGTTGTATTGTGTATTGTTAAACGTGATTAATTTGTTTCATTTTTCGATGTTGGATCTAGTTTTGTTCTTGCCAATTTTTTTATTTTGCATGGTGTGAAATTAGTTTGTTCCCTGCTTAACTGTATGCATCTTTTTTTCTTATTATGAGTTTGTTCCCTGCTTGACTGTAAGCCCTAGGTATTGGACAGATTACAGATGTTCCAGCATGCATTAGATAATTTGAAAGTTGTGATGTGTAGGCAACTATTCTCGTGGTTACAACTCCCAATGCATCATTTAATAATTCTGCAATGACTTTTTCTTCTTTTATTAATTAGAATAACAAAAATTCATAATTGTGATCTCCATTTAATACTACTCAAAAATTTGATGATATCTTTAAATCAAAATTATTTAGTAGTCTCTAAACATCACTTGTTTTTAATGCTATATGTATACTTCCAAGACTCCATTAACTATTATTATATACTTATCTTGAGCTTGAGATATTATTCTCATTCACATCCTCATTTTGATTTTATTATATAAGTAACAATGTTAGAACTCACAATATTTACCCAGAAAAATACTGAGAAAGATTATTCAATGGTTAAGATGCATTACAAAGGAATCCATTGTCCAAAATTCAATCTACACCATCCACTATTATTTTGGGTAAATTTTCTAGACTACTTTTATGGGTTGATAATTTTTTTACTAATTATGAGCAATACTAGAAACCAATAATATTTACCCAAAAAAATACCGAAAAAGAGTATTTAATGGTTAAGATGTATTTCAAAGATGTGTCCTATTATACAAAATTCAATCTACACCATCCACTATTACTTTGAGTAAATTTCCAAGACTTTTTTAAAAATAATTATATCATGTGTTACAGGAATTTTACGTTGGTAATGTGCCCAACCAATAGAAGAGATCTAAAGAATTATATGACCCTACAAAGAAGAAAAAATAGAAAAATAAGAATATAATATTAGATAGGCACACGATCACATGTTCTTCTTGACTCATGATAATTTCTGGGTTTTTTTGGTTGGTAGCTTTTTTGCTGGTTATAAAAGATCATAACATAACATAACCCTCGCTCAAACCAGCCTCAAAACACACTATTCCTATAAAATATGGGTATCAACAACAACTACTTGAGATTGAGAGGGGCATTGTTTTTTATTATTGCATTGGCCTTTTGCAATCAAGCAGGGGGATGCTCAAAATTCAACAACTCTTGTTCCAACAATCTTAACATTTGGTGACTCTACAAGAGATGTTGGGAACAATGACCATATTCACACAATTTTCAAAGCTAATTTCACCTTGTGCAAGTAGACTTCATCAATCATAAACCAACTAGAAGGTTCTCAGATTGGCAAACCAACCATCGATATCACCAAAGAAGTTGTTCAACATTTGAGAATATTAGCTTTGTCAAGTCCAATCAGGTATCAAATCAAATATTATTACTTAATAGTCATTTTAACCTCGCTCTTGCAAGTTCAACTGCCTATATCTAATCAAAGATCACCTTATTCTTGGGGAAGATGGAGGGCTTATTGGCGATTCATCTTCTAATTATCTTTTGATGCATAGATCCCTTAGGTTAGACTCTCTTAAGCCTTTGCTAATTAAGATTATGTGTACATATTCACCAAGTTCCTTGAATGGAACTCAACTCTTGATTCGAGACTTATACTTGTCTAAACAAGTTATGAATTGTTTAGCAATGTTACTATCAGAAAACTTTTACAACTTGACATGATTTTAATATTGTTTGATAGAACTTATTGATTCATTTTCAATTATATATTAGAATTTGTGTAGTCAAATTAGATGACTTGCATAACCTATTTTTCTGTTCCTTTTGAAACTTATTAGGCTTCTCAAAATTATAAGCCACAAGACTAACTTATTGGCAATAACTTTTTCTTTCTTGTTCTCCTTTTCGGAGTGTAGGAATGCACTTCAGTTGTAGTTTTTAGATTGAATTCTGTTATCTTTGTATATGAATAAAAATTCTGGAGAGGAAATTTTAATGACTCAAAAAAATGGGAAATGAGCTACTTCTGAAGAGCAATATATAAGGTGTCTGATTGATTTATATGTAAGAAAATCATTTTTTTTCCTTCCACACCCTTTCCTCCTCCCAATCCCAATCCCAATCCAATAATTTCTTCCACACCCTATTTTAAAAGTTCCTAATAATTTGTCTTTTACATATTTTGTTCGATCTTATATCTATCACCTAGCATTTCTGATTTCGTATGACATTATGGACCACATTTCTAGTTTCTATTTCCCATTTCTTTTTGATAATAACAACTTTTCTCAATTCAAAGTGGATGTTGACACTTAACTCATTTCATTATGATTGTTGATAATTCCTTCATATTGAAACATGTTATCTTCGCCTTCTTGAATGTAAGGCTTCTTCACTTCTCGCATTTATTTCTTATATTTGCAGCTAGTTTTCTAACGTAAGGCCATTTTCCTTTGATATCTATATAGATAGGACAACAAATTTTGCACATTGCTACCCTAGCTTTGGCGCCTTGTGGGAGTTTTGTATAAAAGAAAGCCGGCTACTGGTGTTGTGGTATATAATCACTTACCTTTATAGTCTCCAAAAAGAATTTGCATAATTCTGTAATGGTCCATCGGATTGAAATTTGATATGTAAATTAATATGGTCATTGAAGTTGTTATACTAAATGATGGTTTCCCTGGTTGATGTATCAGAATATAAAACATAGTTGCATAAACCTTTTCATTTTCTATTTTTTGGCTTTGAACTCAACACAACTAATTTTTGAAGTAGTTCTTGTCCAATTATTTCGTCAAATTCCAAGAGTGAATGAGTTTCTCTGTTTCTAACTTGAAAGGATGACAATTGGTTTGTGTTTAAGGTAGAATTTGTTGGAGGCCCTATGTGTTGGAATACACGACGCTTCTTCAGAGTCAGTAAGAAGGTTTTATGTAAACCATTATATAACAAGCTCTTTTACATACCAAAATTGAAATATAAAGTTCTCGACTTAATAGTTGTTACTCTTTATTCTAGATGGGGTGCTTTTGTAATGGGCAAAAGATTCAAGTGAGTCATACCGAGAGGGTGAGTGATCCTGTTGTATCTAGACTATAATGTTTTATTCAATAGGTGACCTTCATAAGACCCTTTTTTTTTTTTTTTTTTGGTAGTGGATGTGAAAAGAGACTAGTTGAGGATGTGCCCAACAACACTTTTGTTTTATGGCGTTTAGACTCGAGGAATTTTTCCGTGAACTTTACATACTTTCAGACCTTGTGATCAGACTCCATATGGATTTCTAAGCACATTCTTTATAAGTCCCTCTTATCAATTCCTTCCCCAAGCTTAGTTTATGCAAGGAAAAGGAACTAAGTAGAAGGTATTGACAACAACAGACTTTATTACAGGACAGTTCAAATGCTTGTGTATATTTCACTTCTTATCTATCTATAAAATTAATCATGTCCTTCTACTTCTGGAAACAGATCACATTGAAAAAAATTGTGTAAAAGTGTGGTGGTTTAGAGTTGAATGCTTGAATTTTTTTTTTCAAATTTCACATTTTTCACTTATTTTTTTTTTGGTGAAGCAATCACTTCTAGTTACTGGATTTAGGTATGAACATGATGATGCATGTAGTACCAACATAGAGTTATTCAAAGAATTGACTGATGTCATCTGGGTAATAACCATTTTCTTTCACTTGCTTTACTGATAACTTGCTTTACTTCTCACATCATAGATATGGATGGAAGATTTTGTGTTTCAAGTTTTTGTAATCTCTCTCTCCATTTTGACATTTATATGTGTAGGGCGTGTGAAGGCTTGGTGTCAACAGAGTGGATATGTGCCATGTAACTTTGGGAATTATAGAAGCATATTGGGAATATTGTCTAAAACCATGGGATATGGTCGCTAGTGTTTTGGTAACATCAATCATTTTAAGAAATATTTCTATTTTTTCTTCTAGATATCAATGAAAGAACTATATATAAAACAACGCCCAATTAGTACACATTAATGTGTATTTGGGAGGGAAAGATTTAGTACACATCTAACCTTTGGTATAATGCACAAATGGTGGCCCCAAGACTTGAAACCATAACCTTAAGGTTATTACCCCAAGACTTCAACCGCCTGCCATTTTTCATTTTCTATGTTTTACTACCTTCTAATTTACTTAGATTCCTTATGGGTGCACTGAGTCACAATTTTTACACTTGAATTAGGAATACTATGGTAATTGTTTTAGATGCCAATGTTTTTCAAGAATAGATTGAAAATCTACTAACCTAAGTTGGCTGACCAATTGTCATTTGTATTTTCTTAAAACTCATCCCAGCATTCTATTTCACAACCAAATATGGTAGCCGTATCGGATGATATTGTTTCATCATTCTTGGGGCTAACTAACGACTACCTCACCTACCGTGTCCTTACTTCTACTCCAAAACATTATAAGGTTTGTTGATTTAGGGGTTGTTTGGTTTAGCTTATGGAGCTACTTAATAGTTTATTTTCCTTTTTTTTTTTTCTTTTTTTTTGGTTTTTTTTTTTTTTGAAAGTTTGTTAGAGTGTTGATGCATTTTGAGGCAAAAATAGTCGATATACTTTTAACTTTTGTTTTCTCAACCAAATGACACAATCAAATGGTTAACCAACACCAAATGTCAACGAAACTTGCCACACCCGACTATCTATGAACAAATGACTTGCAGGAAAAGACAAGACTCAAAATTGATTTCCGGTTTTGAATCTAGAGCCTAATTTCCATTTGTGAAAATTTGTCTTGTAGAAACTTTTTTTTCCGAACCGTTGACATACTAAATTGGTCAACGCATCGGATGTCAACAAAAGTTAACACATATGACTAACTAGGCACAAATGACTTATAAGAAAATACAGGACTCGAAATTGATTCCCGATTTTGAATCTAGAGCGTAATTTCCATTTGTGAAAACTTGTCCTTTAGAAATTCTTTTTCGAAGAACAATTGGAGAAACTTTTGGCAGATACATTGTGTGGCATTTGAATTATGTATATGTTACAATTTTATTTGTTTATTTGTTTTATGAAATAAATATCAAATGTTTTACATATTTTATAAGCTTGAAATTAATTATATTATATATATATATATATATATTTGTTTCTTTTTGTAGATGCCACTATTTTGAGTACATGATGATATCTTCAAGATATCGATATTGAGCTATCACGATACTAAAACAAGTCGTTAATAAATATGTTTTTTTATTTGTATTGTTGATACTTTAGTTTTGTTTTAGATACAAATTTGGGTTTTTGAATTATCAAAAAATATTAATATTGTTGGAGGATGTTTTATATATTTTTATAAATAATGTTTGGTTGACACTCAGATTATTACAGGTACATATATATCATTATTCATATCTATGATTTTGTGAATGTGAATGTGAATGTGAATTCGGATGTATATTAACAATTTGTACAGGGAATGAATTAATAAAATATATATTCATTTTATGAAAAAAAATTGAGACAGTAATAAACCGCCACTAATGGAATCATCATTTCTTGCATTTTATTAAGAATGGGTCAACTCGTCCCCATATACATATTAGTGTCTCCTTAGCATTTATTTAAATTGTCGCTAATATTTTTTGTGACGCTTAAGACCGTCAGCTAATAATATTTTTCGCGACGCCAACTATTGTCTCTAAAAGTTTTTGGTGACGATCTTAAACCATCGCTAAAGAGGGTTTTTCGCTTTTGTGTCAAGTTAAACCGCTACAAAAACCATAAATTTATCATCTCTACAAGAAAGCGATAGTTTATAACCGCTAAATACCTTTTGTCACGCCCTCTTCGCCACCCCTATTTTCTCGTCACATTCACCACAAAAAGTCTTGTGCAATGATATACGCACCTTTTACGACAGCTTACAACTCGCGAAAAGTTCGACTTTTAGTAGTGTGTCACTCGAAGGCCCAAACACCACTAAACATGGGATTGCTCGAAAGCAGAATTACCACTCAAGCAAAGTATACAAAGTCCCGTGGTTTTGCAGATAAAAGACCACCGCCGAGTCAATAAAAGCTACTCGAGCCAACACTGTTTGAGTATAAGAAGTGTCACTCAAGTGAAGAATACCAACTACTAGTATAACTATATGCCTACAAAAGTACTGAGAGTTTATAACTACAAGTCAAATGTAAAAAGAGACGCTCGAGCGAAAAAGTCAAAATTTGGGTAACAACAATTTGGACCAACAAACTACCAACCTACTCCAAACACACCCAAAACAGTCCAACAACCAAACTCAATGAGGAAAGAGTGAAACCATACAAGAATAACTATATGAGACAATGAAACCAGGATCTAAAACATCAACTGATCGGGTCTAAACTAGAATCACTATAAGTATTACGCTTGAAAAAGTACACTAAAATATTTTATTTTATTTTATTATTATTATTATTTTTTTTTTTGGAGTGTTAGATTATTACGTTTAGTATTTTTGTGTATGTTACATTGGAGTGTTACAATTCGTATTACATTAATTGGAGTGTTACGTTCGAAAAATTATACTAAGAAGTTTTCTTGTGTTACATTTGAAAAAAAATACTTTTTTTTTGGGAGTTTTACGTTGTTACCTTTGGAAAAAATACACTAAATAATTGTTTTAATGTTTATGTGTATGTTACATTAGAGTGTTATGTTATTATGTTTGGAAAAAGTATACTAATTTTTTTTTTTAAGGTGTTACATTGGAGTGTTACGTTTTTATTTGTAATGTGGGATTTGTTCCAAAAGGACAAAAAATCCAAAACTTCTATAGTACAGATTGCCCAAATGTGTAATTTCAAATATGAAGAAATCCACTTTTATCCCTCAAAAATTAAATCCAAATATATAAATGACTACTCTTTTGTGTAAATTTCATTTTAATGGGACCTTTAAATTCATAATAAAAATGAAAAAACTAAACAATTCACAAAATTACATTTTGAAATTTATTAGTACTTCACCCTAATTTATTTTGTTTTGAGGGTTAAACCGTAAATTTTTTTTATAACTTTCCCTACTTCTTTTTGCTTAAAAAAATAAATAATAATAAATAAAAATAAAAGAGGTAACAGCTAATCATAAATAATTGCTTAGCATTTAGTGATAATAGACAAGTATTTTGGATTACTAGTTTACTAGAAACTTCCTTTAGTTTACTTGGAAACTTTACATCCAACTTCCAAGAGACTTTGACTTGCGCACAAGGAGGAGCCTCGCACTTTCTTCTTCCGATAATTATGGCATCAAAAGTGCTAGACTTTAACAAAATAATAATAATAATAATAATAATAATAATAGTATGAGGTAAATTACCGATAAATCTTAGTAGTTGAATTTAATTCTTGTCAATTTATATTAAAAATAAGTCTTAGTACAATTGTTATTAAAAATAATTTTTTATGACGATTTTATATATGTCGCTAAAAATTAAAAATTAGTAATTTTTTTCATTTATTTTTATAAATTATCGCTAAGACTTATAATTAGTAACATTTTTACGTGATTTAATTTTTAAACTCATCGAAGTTGAAAATTAGTGATTTTTTGTGACATTTTTTAAACTGCTATAACTTAAGCTTAGTGACATTTTTGTGTCAATTTTTAAACCGCTGCTGAAAATTAATAATTAGTAACTTTTTTAATATTGTATGATGAAAATGTCATTATTTATCATAAGACCTATTGGACACTAAGTTTACTTAGCAGGACTTACATATAAGTCCCCCAAAAATATATCAGGAGAAGTTTCAAGAGATCTTTAGAAATAATCTATTGTGATAGGCAATAAAAATAAAAATAAATTATAAATATATCTCTTGAGATTTATTTAAAATATTTGTCGTTGTAATTCTAGAAATTACATTTCGTCCCTTGAAGTTTCTAATTTCATAACAAATTACCCTTTTTATAAATAAGTCATCAAGTTAGTTAACCATTTTTAATGATGTTAGAAATTTATTTCAATTAATAATTTAGGTAATTTTATCATTGTATAAGAGAACAGTTAGGAATTTTATTTTTTTAATTAGTTCTATTAAATAAAAAATTCTGACAAAGAGATTTTTATAATTTTCTAAATCACAGATGGCAATCCGTTCTTTGAACAAATCTCAAGGGGCGTGTTTGTAATTTACCCTAATAAATATATATATATAAAGAAGAAGTTAAGTCCTTTAAGTTTTTAAAATTTATAAAAATAACCTTAAGTTATTTAAAATAGTTTATAATTAGACTTTACTTTTAAGTTTTAAGTTATTTCTTGTAAAACCTTGTTGTGAGATATTATACTATCTAAGACACTCAAATTTTTTTTGAACCAAGAAGAAAGAGACTTCATTGATGAATATGTAGTACCAAGTATAAAACAAATTACACCAATAAAGAAAAAGAGGAGCCCTAAGTTGAGAGGAACCAACGAAAGGACAGCACTAAACCAAAGAAAACAGATCACCAGTTGAATACCAGCAGATCAGAACAGATCAAAGCAACCTTCAGAACAGAGGAACAGATCAAATGCAGGTGACATAACTCCAGACATTAGAACAGAACACCAAAGAACCATCGACTGCATCGTAATGTAACACTAGTAGCAGATAGAACAGATCACCCTGCCATTAGGACTGATCACCAGCAGCAGCAGATCAGAACAGAGCAAACATATACAGATGACAAAGCACCAAAGAAGAAAGGTCTACAAGAAACCTATTAGAATGTATCAAATGATCACCAAAGAGCAAGCAGAAGAACAGAGGAATAGATCACTCCCAGTCAAACTCAACAAGCTCAACAAACACAGGAACCAGATTAAAGACAACAAAGCAACACAGCAAACTGAAATCAAATTTTGCAAAGAGCCCAGAAGTTCACATCACTAGCCTCACCAAACTATAACAAACCTTGCCTCACCCCTGTGAAATTGTAAAGGAAATCTGAAATTAAGAAATGAAGCTTTTGAAGCCTTTAAGCCGTAAAGCGTTTAATGAGAATCACCTTGCAAAGACTCGCAGACGGACGAGACGATTAAAGGAACAATCATTTCTATGCTTCCAGATTGACCAAAGTGTTACTGTGAGGTATGGCACGCCAAATCAAGAACCTCCGCTTTTCCTCAAGGGTACCCTGACCACCATTGCAGTAGACCAATGACAAAGTTATAAATAACCCAAGAGACACCCCACCACTGCATAAGACCTGACCAAACTCTCCAAACAAATGGGCAGAGCATGAGAACATGCTCCAAAGATTCCTGCTGTGATTTACAAAATACGCACAATGAAGAGGCAGAGCTAGGCAAGACTCCAATCCGCTGCAAGAAAATAGAAGTCTTGATCTTGTGTTTCCATACGAGCCAACCAAAGAACTGGACCTTAGGAGGAAGAAACTTGATCCACACCAGACGAATGAAACTCTCAAACTCTCCATAAGCACTGCTGGTATGATTGTAAAGGTTAGACACAAAAGATTGCCCTGACTTGGCTGCTCCCCAAACAGCACTGTCCTGAGTCTCTAATTGAAGAGGGGGGACTGAACTTATGATGCCATAGAGCCTTAGCAATTCATTCTTTTCCCAAACAAAGAGTGGGCTCCTAAATGTGAATAACCAATTCTTAGTTACACCAGATACTTCCACAAAATCCTTAAGAAGACCATCCTTTTGTAAAGATAAACTGAAGAGGCAACGGAACTCATCTTTTAGACAGAGATTCCCACACCAAGGATCAACTCAAAAACTTATGCGATAGCCATTCCCCACCTTTAACTGGAGGTTGCTAGCATAGAAGAGTGAAAGAGACTGGTTTTGTTCACCTGCTGCCACTATGCCGTTCCAGATATATGAGGATGAGGTGTTAAGACTTGGGTTTGGAAACCAATTCCCACCAAGGAACCGATATTTACTGCAAATAACCTTATACCAAAGTGACGCTGGTTCAGAAGCAAATCTCCACCACCATTTTAGAAGTAGACACACATTCACATCTCTGATTCTTCGAACCCCCAAGCCACCTTGCTTTATACTCTTGGTAACCTCTGACCATTTTACTAAATGAATTTTGCGCTTCAGATCTGGCCTACCCCATAAGAATGATGCTTGAATTTTGTCTAACTCCTTTACAATTCCTCGTAGCTTGAACAGTGATAAGTAGTACACAAGTATACTTGATAACACAGCTTTCACCAAGGTTAATCTACCTGCATAAGATAGTAGTCTCCTTTTCCAACCAACTAGCCTTAGTTTTACCTTTTCAACTACTAGTTTCCAAGTTTTCTTCCTTCTAGGGTTTGCACCCAAGGGTAGACCTAGATACTTTAATGGTAGATTACGGGACTTACAGTTCAAGAGGGAACTAAACTCTGTAAGGGCAGATCCAGAGATGCCAATCCCACAAACCATACTTTTATGGTAATTAATTTTAAGTCCTGAAGCCACTTCAAAGCATCGAAGAATCCTTTTCAAATTTAGCACCTTTGATAGCTCAGCTTCACAGAACAAAATGGAATCGTCTACAATTTGGAGGTGTGATAGTTTCACCTTATCATTGGCCCCAACTGATACCCCTTTAAGCAATCTCAACTCCATAGCTCTCTGAAGAAGGATATTTAATGCCTTAACAACCAAATTGAAAAGAAATGGTGATAAGGACCTTGCCTAAGCCCTTTTTGGGGGTTAAACTCCTTGGTTGGAGATCTATTGACAAGGATTGAAATTCTAGCAGTAGTGACACACTCCTGAATCCAAGAGATCCATTTTTCACCAAACCCAAATTTTGCCATCATTGAAAAAAGGGAATTCCAATTGACAGAATCAAAAGCCTTCTTAAAATCTATTTTAAGTAGCAGGCCAGCTTTCTTGGATTTGACCCAACTATCCACAACTTCATTTGCAATCAAAACACCATCCAAGATGTTTCTACCTCGCAAAAAAGCAAATTGTGTATCACCTATAATCCAAGGCATAACTAGCTTCAATCTATTTGTTAGGACTTTAGATAGAATTTTGTAGATGGAACCAATCAGACTAATGGGTCTGAATTCATTTAGTGTTAAAGCTTTCTCCTTTTTTGGGACAAGAGAAATGAAAGAGCTATTCAAACTCATGAATAATCGCCACCGCATGAAACTCTTGCATAAAATTGAGGACTTCACCTTTAAGCACCTTCCAAAATTTCTGGAAAAACATCAGATTAAATCCATTAGGTCCTGGTGCTTTGTTCCCATTACAGTCACTTACTGCTGCCCAAACTTCATCTTCAGAAAAATCTGCTTCAAGCATATGGAAGTGGGTGTTGGGCCTAATGCTTTTGAATTCAATTCGACAAGGTTGGTCTCATTTTCCAATCTTCTTTGAAAAGGTTTGAAAAGTGAAGCCAAACCTCATTCTTGACAGAAACTGGATCCTCAATAACCACATCCCCAATTGTGATAGAGTTAATAGTGTTTCTGGTTTGTCTACTAGTGGCTATGACATGAAAAAACATCGTGTTCCTATTCCCTTTCAGATTCCAGTCCATCCTAGATTTTTGGAGCCATTCCCATTTCATCTTCCTGCTTAAAGACCACATTTCATTCCTTTTTTCTCTTTGCAGCACCAATTCACTTTCATCTAGAGGTCTGGTTTTAGCTTTTAGATCAAGATCATGCAAAACAGATTCAGAGGCTTCTAATTTTGTAACAACATTACCATAAGACCCTTGATTCCATTTTTTTAAAGCCAACTTCAGGGGCTACAATTTCCTCTTCAGTATGGAGCCTGCAGATCCGTTCAAATGTAGTTCTCCCCAATTGCTCTCTACCAAGGAAGCCAGAGATCGATGTAAGGTCCATGCATTCAGAAATTTGAAGGGTTTGGGCCCCCAATCCCTACCATCCTCCATGAGTAGAAATGGGCAGTGGTCAAAAATAGTTCTTGGGAGGCCCCAAAGTTTGAGTTTATATCTCACTAACCATTCAGGGCTAAGGAGAAATCTATCTATTCTACTCCATTTTTTCCCTTCAAGAGTATTACACCAGGTGAATTTTCTGCCTAGCATTTGGACATCTACCATCTCACAATTATCAATGAAGTCATTAAACTCCTACATGCCTCTATCCCTGCGACAAACTCCTATTCTTTCCCCCACATTCCTAATCTCATTGAAGTCTCCACCAAGGCACCATGGATTGGCAAAATTTGTTTTCAAATTTAACAGATTCTCCCATAAGGCCTTCCTCCTTATTACATCATTTGGGGTATAGATGTTAACCATAACACACCAAAAGAATTGTGAACCTTAATTCGACAAAAGAATGAAGTTCTTGCCGCAGCAGAACTCGAGAGATGAAAGACATCAGATCCCAGATGCAGACATCCACCGACAGTTCGCAAAGATCTACAAATATGTATTCCATCTTACCTCTAGGCCAAAGACTTTTAACTAACAAGGTTGTGATACTTGATCGCATGTTTCTTGAAGCAAAACCATATCTACCGCCCTATCATACAATAACTTTATGATTTTCCTCCTCTTTCGTGCCTTCATAGACCTCTGACATTCCAGCTTAGGATCTTCATGTGTAACAGAAATACTCCAGATAGCACCCATGAGAAAACTGGTTATTCTACAATACCAGGTCCTCCAGCCATTCACACTTTATCTTTCTTCTCCATGTGTATGAATTTCTTGATAACCTCAGATTCCTGACCCTTATAGTCAATCCCCAGAGTTTTTCCTACCTGAAGTGTTGCAAGGGCCTCATGTAGAGCTTCCTTTGAAGAGGAGGTGTGAATTGATTCTAAAGTATGACTGGGTGAGGAGTGAACAGTTGATGATCCGCTTTAATTCCTCTTTGAGCCCATTGCTTGAACCTCGCCTTTGTGTCCTACCCTTCTTACAAATCCAGAGAACCTTCTTGCAAATAAAGAGTGCTTTTATCCCTTCCCTTCTAGTAGCTTTCCTTTTACCTTTCTTAAAATGGTCATGGAGGAGCTCAAATGGGTGGCTCAGTAAGTATCATTGGCCTTAAATTGTGGACTCACCGATGCTCCACTCACCGCTTCACACCTAAAATGTTTGATCCACTAATAAAGGCCCAAAGGTAGAAAATTCAGGTGCCTTGATTCATTGGGCTGCAGCCCATTTAGATCTTGGCCTAAAGCTAACTCTAAACAGATGCCAGGCCTTTCTTTTGGAGACCCACTAAGGCTTTTAATAAAACCGGAGGTGATGATCTGACCCTCTACTGCTTGGCCTACTGAGAGACTTTTCTGAGGATCATGATTGCACTCAACCCACTGCTGCAGATTTTGCAGACTAGTCGCTTCTTCTACACCTTTTTGGGCAAAATGATTACTCATCCGTGTAGACTTATCACCGGTAATATCGATTCAAATGCACACACGCGTTCGCTACGCTTGAATTTCCAAAGATAGTCTATAGTCTCAAGAACAACAGATATGTCACTCTAATCGCCATCTACAACCAATCATACATAGCCTTCATCCGATGTCGCGCTACTTATTGGTTCTAATAGATGCTCCTGCCATGTCATCTGCTTTGTCACCATCTTTCTCCTTTGGGTTGTGTTTTTGACTGGAATGGATTGCGCCATTAATTTTGGAACATACAGCTTCAACTGGTTCTTTAGAGAGTGATTCTTTACAACTGAGACTATTCTCCACAACACTTTGTTCTTCAAGAACTCGAACAGAATATACTCTTCCTTCACACTCCAGGTTGATACTTGTATTAATCGGATCCATGACAACGGTCTCTATTTTGAATCTGCCACTACGAAATGAAGTCGGTGCACTAATATTTCCATCCAAGAACACCACCTCGCCCCATATGCTTCTTATCCTTCTGAAAGTGTTCAAGCTCCATAGGTTTGAGGGAACCCCAAAACAGCTGATCCAAACTTGTCTCTGTTGCTGTAGGTACATACCAGGACTCCACACTGTGATGAACTCGCACCAGCCATGGAACCATTCCGCAACCATAGACTTTTTACCCATTAAATCTTCTTTGGATAGGAATGAAAGAAAAACATCTCGACCACCTCCTTCTCTTACCAACACGTTGGGCTCTTCTCTTTTGAGGAGCTCATTTTTCACCTACACAAAGGTGCGATATGGTTTGAGTCTCATGATCAAGCTCTCATAAAGCCAACCGTTTCCTATCTATTCTACTCTAATTGTTGTGGTCAGAGTAGGTTTGGGTTGATCCCCTTTGATAACTTCTGCAAACGATCTCCCATCGGTGCCATGGTTCCAGATGGAGCTTTTGGCCATACCGGATGTGTTTCTAACCATTGGTTGTCGTTGGTAAATTTTTTTCATCACCGCTTTGCCTCTCGTGTGTTTATCGATCCGCAATTTTAACCGAGTAAAGATTTATCATCCCACAACCATTTTTTTGTTCGCTACGCTTAGTCAGCAATGGAGCAATCATAACATACAAACCCAAATCTAGAGTTTGTTGCTTTCTTTCTTCCAAATTTGTTGAACAGATCATAGAGGTTCCTTGGTGCCAAAGATTCAGGCAAGTTGTCCACGAAAAACGTAATCAAGCTCGATCTACGACCATCAGACTATGAACTAGGATTTGATTGTCTTCCTCTTTGCTTCACCACTGGGATCCAACCACCAAGACTCCCTTTGTTAGCCATTTCTATTTGAGACACTCAAATGGTATAAATTTAGTTGTCTTATCATGCTCTCTGATTGGTAACCATGCAACTTAGTGAATGTGATTACATTACATATAATAAAACACACCAAAAACTAATACAGTGATGGAGAATGTTCATGACCATCTCCCTGAAAAGTTTTTCTCACAGTATTTTAGGCAACAATGAGAGGAATTATTTTTGATTTTTTTTTTTCATAATTCAAACTATTTAATTTTTAAAGAATGTCGAGTAGAATATACCAGTTAAAAATCAAGTTGATTAGACATCAATAGTCTCTTCATCAACTGTATTTGTATTCAGTTTAATACTTACATATTTATTTTGTAAATATACAAATGAAGAAGCTATTGATACCCAATCGACTTGATTTTTCACATGTATATTCTATTCAATATTTCTTAAAAAATGCATGATTTAAATCATCAAAATAGAAATTGAAGTGACTCCCATAAACCACACAACAATCGCTATTATGCAAGCTGCACAATAATTCCTTCAATATTTAATTTAAAGACCACGATTCAAAAATTAGTCATTATCGTATTTTGAGATATTTGTTTCGAGTGTTAGATGATGGCTGACCCCAAAAAAAAAAAAAAAAAACAGGTGCTGGAGAGTACTTACTTCCCTAAAGTTTAGCTAAATGCTACTTTTGTATGTATATAATCTTTCAATTTGATTTTACTTTCAGAGTAAAACGAAATAATTCATGGTATATTATGGCGCATTTGAAAAGAGGACTGATATGGATTATCAAATAAATTTTATTGATTTTACTTTTACATATTATGTGAATATACACAATAAACGTCATGTTTGAATATGAAATTGTGACAATTGCTAAAAAATGCTAACTTCACAAAATAATTGTAAAATGATAAAAGTACAAACAGTTTATATATTAAATTGGTACAAGTAAGTCTTGTAGTTTCATCACTTGATTGTTATTGTAAGTTGTTATCATTTTTTTGCAATTGTTTCTATAAAATTCACAGTATTTTCAAAAACATATTTTGAAAATTCAATCAAATAGAGTGTTTGATTTGGAATTTTCAAAAATTATTTTTTCAGTTTTCAATCTTTATTATTATTATTATTATTATTATTATTATTATTATTATTATTATTATTATAAGATCTACTTAGATACCTTAAAACATACAAAATCTGTAATAAAAAAAATCTTGAAAAAAAGTCACTAAATACAAAAATATATATGTAAAAATTTAATACATTTTAGTATTTTTCATATTTATTGATTTTTTAAATATTTCTTCATAAATATCTTACATTTTAAATGTATCTAGATTAAGTGGATTTAAGAAAAATTGATTAAAATATAGAAAAAGTACACTACCAAGATTACGGATTGAAACTTAAAAAAATCTTTTTGAAAACTCAAAATCAATCAGATTTTCTATATTTTGTGCAAATTTAATCTAATTTTATTATTTGAGATGATTAAGTTAAGATTTTATTAATGGTTAAAAAGAAACTTCGAGCCTTTGTTTACTTTGTCAAACTTCTTAATAAACAAAAAGCAATCAACGTGAAGACTGGGAGGAGCGAAGAGTTATGCAGCAGGATAAAAGAAAACGTTTTCTGGCAAAATGTAACGTGTTCATTATTCATTGGTTGCCCGTAAACTAGAGGGTTTACTAGTAAGCCGTATGGAATTTAATCTCATGGCAATCTTTGCCTATAAAACCTAAGCCCTTGCAAAATTTTAATAAGTGTGCCCACAAATACATTCACTCATACCATGGCTTCTACTAACCATTTCCAATGCATTTTCTTGGCCTTTCTCTTTGTCTTGGGAGTTTTGTCCTCTCAAGCTTCCTCTCGTGATTCTCAATGAACAAACCATGCTAGATATGCACGAGCAATGGATGACACGCCATGGACGTGTTTACAAGGATACCGAAGAGAAGAATGCACGTTTTCAGGTATTCAAGGACAATCTCCAACATATAAATGCCTTTAATGAAGGTGTAGACCGAGGATACAAGCTTGGTGTGAATAAATTTGCAGACCTGACCAATGAGGAGTTTCGTGCTTCTTATACTGGTTACAAGAGGCACCCAACCAAAGAGACATTTGTCTCAAAACCAACATCTTTTCAGTATGTAAATCTAATTGATGTGCCAACAACCGTCGACTGGAGAAACCAAGGTGCAAGCATTCCATCATGACCAAGGCCAATGTGGTAAGCATTACATGATATATTTCTACATCTATATTTTATATCAATCAATAATTTAAAATAGTGGTGTATATCGATTATGGTGTCAGAATTATCAACTCGTATATATAAAAAATTGAGTCATGTAGTCGTGAATATTTTAAAATCATTAGCTACCAAAAAAAAAATAATAAATGAAGAGAGTTTTATAGCGGTCAAAGCACCTATATCAACTACGATCAAGTCATGGATTTGCTCTAAATCGATACATACCATGAACTAGTTGATATCCATACCATTTTCATTCCAATGGTATATCATAGTGTAACGTTATTGAAAGGACAAAAAATTGATAAATAATCACTACAAAAAATTAAGATTTTAGACACTAAAATTTAGAGACAAAATTATTTTTTAGAATCCAAATATTTTTCTTGCGAAAAGTGCCGTTATTATATTTTTAGCAACAAAAATTAGACATTAGTGATGAATTATTATCTTTTTGGGACCAAATTTTTTGTCTAAAAAAATAAACCATTTTGAGACTAAATTACTTTGTCCCTAAAAATTTATTTATTAGTGACATTTTCAAAATTTTGTTGCTAAAAGCCTTGTTTTGAACTTTTCGGGATGACCTTTCAGTGACTATCCTCATGACGATAGAAATTGGTCCCTATATGTCTTTTGCAACAAAATTGTCACTTTTAGAGACCAAAATATTTGGTCTCTAAAACTCTTATTTGCTTTAGTGAATGATCGGTAATTAAAACCATTATATCAATAATTAATAATAAACCAAGCATATTATTCTCATGCCTTTTTGCAAAATAATCACAACCCACTTGATTATATATCCTTTTCTAATTATTAACTTTTTTTTTTTTTTTTGGTGGTTATCATATGTATAGGATGTTGCTGGGCATTTTCAGCAGTGGCAGCTGTGGAAGGTATTAACCAAATTAGAAACAGTAACCTATTATCACTGTCTGAGCAAGAGCTCGTTGATTGTAATACTGATAACCGTGGTTGTGGTGGCGGCTTTATGGATACTGCCTTTCAATTCATCCAAAACAATGGTCTCACATCAGAAGATAATTACCCTTACATGGCACAAGATAACACTTGTGACAGCACCAAAGCAGCAACCTCTGTAGTCCAGATAACTGGGTACGAAGATGTGCCACCTAGTAATGAGCAGGCTCTTCAGCAAGCTGTGGCCCATCAACCAGTTTCTGTTGCCATTGAAGGTAGTGGACAGAACTTTCATTTTTACCAAAGTGGCGTCTTCTCTGGGCCGTGTGGAACCCAACTTGACCATGCTGTCACTATAATTGGATATGGAACTACTACTAATGGGACTAACTATTGGTTGGTTAAGAATTCATGGGGCTCTAGCTGGGGTGAGAATGGATATATGAAGATCGACAGAGATGCTGTTGCGGAAGGTCGATGTGGCATTGCCCTAGAAGCTTCTTATCCAACTATGTGAAAGAAGGATATATGTTCGGTTTGCTCCTGGTGTTTTGGTGTTTGCTCTGTATTGTTGTTGTGGTGTTGGTTGGATCCTCTCCAACTTGGTTTTTTCTTTCTTTCCCTTTGTTGTTGCTTTTTGTAAGCTTTCGTTTTTCTGTTCTCATCAATAAATGTACTTTATTATTTATATAATATAAATAATAAAGTTTATACTATTAGTTTATACTATTAGATGAGTTGGTGGGAACGTTCTAATTATGATATTTAGAATAGGAATAGACTTTATATTTAAACCTCCAAGTTTATCAGATGAGGCTTGTTGAGGATATGATATAACTAACAAAGTTATCCTCTCTTTAAATGTCTAATCATTTAGATGAGTTGGGTAATAACAATTTCATAATTTTTTGTCTAAACTTTATGTGGTTTGATACATGTACAGACACATACACACATATATATATATACATTTTATGTTTGCGTATTTTTGAAAATTGACTATTTTTGTTGATTTTTAGTTTTCTACTAAATGATATGCAAAAAAAATAAAAATAGAGAAAATAGTATTTATTTTTTCTTTTTCTTTTTTCTTTTTTTTTTGTTAGTGAGTTTTTAACTATTTTAATCGGATTGTGATCTTGTCCATTTTAAAGTTATAATGGATGACCACCATTATGGAATGGAGAGGACAGTCCATTTTAAAGCTATGACTTTTCTCTATACTCTTATGTTTCATATATTTTCATATATATATATATATATATGGCTCCATTTTAGGCTCACAAATGATAATCTAAACTATTTATCTTATAAATCTTACAATAAAAACTGTTTATGCAAAAAATCAGCAAGACCTGACCTTGAATATATTGACTATGTTTTTTTTTTTTTTATTAATTTATTTATTTTTTTGTAGTCAGATGAAATTTTCATTAAAGTAAAGAAGCCAAACGGCACTTACAAAGAGATCAAATCAGTACAAAGCTTACACCAAAATAAGAAAAATCATAGTTCAAAAACAAAGAAAAAATCATGAAATGATGCACAGAGGAGAAACTATGTATATATTAAGATCAAACCTGCAAACGTTTATAATACTTTTACAAAAATTATAATAAAATTTTAAATTAAAAGAATATGTTAGTAATATTTTTGTAATTAAATATTATTTAATGAGCGTTATTTTAAAATGATAAATCTTAATGTAGTTACAAAATTCTATATTTTTTTAAAAAAATGGTATTAAATCTAAAGAAGGAAGCAGATGGGACATTAAGGTCGGTGGCAGATTCTTTAAAATCATGAATTTTTTTTTTATTTTTTATTTTTTTTGGGTACTTTTTGGGTGAAAAAGACATTTGTGATAGTTTTATCTTTATATTTTTTTCTGGTTGCTGTTTATCTCTGTATCCTTAAACATCATTGTCAACCATCGTTGAAAAAGTTGCTGACGGTGACAATGAACAGATAAGTGACACATGGATATATTAATAGACCAATAGATAACACACTACAAGAAAAGTGGGTTTATGAGATGGAACTATTTGCGATGGCACACCTGCCGTCTCAAAAAGTCACTTTTTGCATTACAGTAAAACGCCGCCTCAAAAAATAGAGTATTTGCGACGGTACCATTTGCCGTCTAAAAAAAACAGAGTATTTGCGATCATTTGCCGCCTCAGAGCATTTGACGGACAATTTGCCGTCTCAAAATGAGAGCGCTTATGCGATATTTTCGCCGTCAAGAATACTCGCTTTTGAGACGGCAAATGATGCCGTCAAGAATACTGCTTTTTTGACTAAGATTTTCTACCGTCGCAAAAAATGACTTTCGCGTTTTTTTTTTTTAGTGAATATTTTTAAAATTTTAAATTTTTTTTAAATGTACCTTACTTAGATGTATCCTAAAAAAAATTATGAAAAAATATTTTTAAAAATTAATAAATACATAAAAATACAAAAAAATGTATTGAATTATTGTATTTTTGGTATTTAGTGAATTTTTAAAAGATTTTTTTTACAATTTTTTTAATATTTAGGTGTATTTATGTTAGGTGTGTCTAAAAATTTAAAAAAAATACTTAAAATATTAAAAAAATTCAATAAAAATAATATAACACGGAAAACAAGAAAGTATAATTTTCTCAAAAGAGTTTTTGAAAAACTCTAATCTAACATAGTGATTGTGGTTTTGAGATAGTTTTATATATATATATAGTCACAAAATGGTTTGAATAAATTCAACAGTATTTTTTGTCGCAAAAAAAAATTAAAAAAAATAATATCGTCTTACTCTTTTGATATAAGATTTCTCTTTTCATTCATTTTTTCATCTTCATGTCTCTCTGTCTCTATCTCTCTCTTTCTTCTCTTTATCTCTTTCACTCATCACTCTTCTTTCTCTGCTTGTCCTGCTTTCTCTCTCATTTTCTCTATGTCTCTCGCCATCTTTCTTCTCTCTATCTCTCTCATATGTTTTCTCTCTCTCTCTCGCTTCATCTCTTCTTTTCTATCTTTCTCTCTCTCATCTTTCTATCTCTCTCGCCCATTTCTCTTCTCTCTCTCTATCTCTCTTTTTCAGGTCTCTCTCGCTCATCTCTTTTCGCTCTATTTCTCTCTTTTTGTCTATCTCTCGCTCATCTCTTTGTTTCTCTATTTTTCTATCTCTCTCTCTCTCTCTATCTCTTTTCTCTCATCTCTCTCTCCCTCTCTCTCACTCATCACTCTTCTCTCTCTCTTTCTCGCTCTGTCTACTTGTCTATTTCTCCTTCACTATGTTCCCCTTGTCCACTCTCTATCTCTGTCTCTCTTCTTTTTCTCTCTCTTACTCATCACTCTTCTCTGTCTGTCTATCTGTCTCTCCCTTTCTCTATATATCTCCTTCGCCATCCACACCACTACTACCATCATCATCATCTCTTATCCACCATCTTCACCACTACTGCCGCTTTCTCTCATCTACC
Source organism: Camellia lanceoleosa (assembly GCA_025200525.1). Lineage (NCBI taxonomy): Eukaryota > Viridiplantae > Streptophyta > Magnoliopsida > Ericales > Theaceae > Camellia > Camellia lanceoleosa. The sequence goes on from CM045765.1 coordinate 56,446,835, forward strand.
ACAAAATATTACTCTCTCCTCTCTCTCTCACTCATCACTCTTCTCTATCTCATGGCCTCTCTTCTCTTTCTTTTTTCTCTCTTTGTCTCTCGCCATCTCTTCTCTTTATCTCTCATCTTTCTATCTCTTCTCTCTCGCTATTTATCTTCTCTATCACTCTCTCTGCTCTCTCTCTCTCTCGCCATCTTTCTTCTCTCTTCGCCTCTTTTTTATGTCTTTCCCTCAATCATCTCTTTTCACTCTCTCTTTGTCTATCTCTTGCTCATCTCTTGTCTCTCTCTATTTTTCTATATGTCTCTCTCTCTCTCACTTATCACTCTTCTCTCTCTCTTTCTCTTTCTGTGTCTGTTTGTCTGTCTCTCACTCTTCTCTCTCTCTCTCTATGTGTCTGTATGTCTGTTTGTCTCTCTCCCCCATTATGTTCACCTTGCTCACTCTCTCTATTATCTTTTCTCTATTTACCGAGCTCTCTACTACAAGAAAATGCACTTTTAGCGACCACTTTGTCTCTCTCTCGCTCATCACTTTGTCTTTGTCTGTCTGTCTATCTCTCTCTTTCTCTCTTCTCTATCTATCTCTCACTCATCTCTCTCTCACCACCCATCTTCTCTACCACATTCACCATTACTGCAAATGCAATTTCACTACTACCACTGTTGTCACTCAACGTCTACAACTATCATTACTACCACCATCGCCACCACTCCACTACCACCACTACTACTACTATTATCTCTCATCCACAATCGATATTCTATCTCCTCTACAACTACCACAACTTCACCACTTATCTCCTTCACCATCACTACCACCACCACTATCACCTCTTATCCACCACTTTCACCACTACTGCCACTTCCCATCCTCTACCACAAAAAATTAATTCTTGATTTTTAGTAACAAAAAAAATAAAAGGGGGTCGCAAAATTTTTTTTTTATTGATTACAAAAAATTAACTTTATTTTAATAGAAAATATTATCTCTACTTCTACCAAATAAAAAAAAATAATAATAATTTTTTATTCATTAAAATAATATATGAAACAAATAAATTTTAACCTTATTAAATGGAAAAAAAAAACTCATTAACTATAAAAATAATTTTTTTGACAATGACATCCTCCGCTGCAAAAAAAACATAAAATAAACAGAGTCATTTTATTATTTAAATATTTATTTATAATGAAAATAAAAAAAATTCATTTATAATCTCTTCTAATATTCATTTGTAATGAAAAAAAAAAAAACAAAGAAAAGAAAAATCATTTGTACCCCTCTTCCATTCCCGCTCGGGGTTTCCCTCCACCCCAAACCCAAAATCCCCAATCTCTCTTGAACCAAAATCCCCAATCTCAAAATCCCTAATCTCAAAATCCCTAATATCAATGGCTTCATCTTTCGGATTCCATGGACAACACTTTCAGAGCTCGAGTCCAGAAGATCTTCAGGTCTCTCTCATCATCATCATCATCATCATCGCTAAGCCCTCCGTGGTCTCTCACCGACGGCGAGGTCGAGAAGAGAGAGTGGCGACGACCCTCTTTCGCCAAAGGCGACGACCAAACCCCCATTTCTTTCTCTTTCGATGGCCTTGCTTGTAGGGTTGTAGGTTTGTAGAGTTCCGCCATGAAAGGAGTAGATCAAAAACGGAGACCAAAAGGACTGATAGCAAGTAAGTTTTGTTTGCCTTGTTGTTTTTGGAGTTTTTAGATCTGAGATCTATTATGCATGTGATTCAGAGTGTGTTTTTTTGGTATTGGAGTTAGATTTTTTGTTGTTAGGCTTTCGGTGAAGAGAGGTGCCTGAGCGAGAAGGCTGGTAAAAAGCCAGCGGCGAAGAAGGAAGGCTGCCAAGGACCCTGACAAGCCGAAGAGGCCTGCTAATGCTTTTGTTTTCATGTGATCATCTATTTTCGAATCTCTCGCATGAAAATCGTTGTTAGATCTGTATATTCTGCGTCACTGACCCAAAGTTCCAAGCCCAACGGGAGGAGTTTAGGAAAACGTACAAAGAGAAGCATCCTAACAACAAATCCGTAGCCGCCGTGAGTGTTTTCACCTCATTTGTTTTACAGATTTCTGATTTGTGGATTTTGTTCAAGTTTGATTTCAATTTTTATTGTTTTTGGAATGTGGATTAGGTTGGTAAGGCTGGAGGAGATAAATGGAAATCTTTGTCAGAAGCTGTGAGTAATTCAATTCCAAATAATGATTTGATTTTGATTTATTCTCTGAAATCAAATATATTTACTTGTTATTGTTGTTCAATTTTTATGTTTTGAAAAAATTAGGAGAAAGCTCCCTACATTGCGAAGGCAGAGAAAAGGAAGACCGAATACAATAAAACTCTTGAAGCTTATAACAAGAAAATGGTAACATTCTTCATGATTCAATTAATTTGCTATTATTCAATCAATCCCTAGATGTTTTAGGAGATTATTATTTGATTATTTGCAATAATGGTTGGTATAGGCTGAGGGTCCAGCTATTCAATTTTTTTACTTGTTGACATTTGATTACACATCAGGTATGAGTGAAGGTGATTTAATTTAATCATTGTATTTTCATTTTGTATATAATATATATATATCATGTTGCCTTCCTTGGTTTTCATGTTGTCTGGATTTATTGTTGTTAAATTTCTGAATATCATGGACTGACTCAGTAGGGTTGCAATGCATCTTTCTCAATGGCAAGAAATTATTTGGCTGGCACAAGGATGATCTCCACATATTCTATCCTCTCATAAGAAGAATATGGTCCTAAAACAATATGTAATGTCATTCAGGTGGATAGGTTGGAACCTAAAGAAAAGTTACCATTATAACGGTGATGATGAAAGTTAAGGAGATTACCCACCTCACATGCACATGTGCAATCAGATTCTCTATCATCATTGAACTTAGTTGAGTTTTCTATTACCTCAGCTTGATGACAGAATTGTTACCTCAGATTTGTTCATCGGTATTCATGTTTTCCTTACAGTTAATTGCATGTGTTGATCCTGCTGTTTTTATATCTTAAGTTACATAGAAAGGCTTGAAGATGATATACTCTTGCTGGCCATAAATGGACTCAACATATACTTGTCAAAATACACAATCTACTTGAAGCTTATCTGCCATGGCTTGGTGGTTTGTGCCACAATTCACCAGATGTTGTGTTTTGGGATCTTGTTCAACTAGTGTATGGGTACAACTTGTCTCATGGTGTGTTTTGTGTGAATTCTTATGAGGATCAACAGATATGTGCCTTCATAAAAATAGTTCATCTTCAATTGAGTGTGTTGCTTGCTTTTGGTGGGTTCCATCTATTTTATGTTGTTATCAAACTATTCTATACTAATGTAAAATGTTTCTGTGCATCAAGATACACTATCCATTCTAACGTGGTCCATTCCTTCATTCTTCTTTTTAGGTGGTGGACGGACTGACATAAGTATGTTCCCAGAAGTTGACAGCACTTGGAAAGTATGTAAGAGCCATCTTTGTTTAGAAGTAATCTCTCATGGTTGTTAGTGTCTCACAACATATGCATCAGGATTATATATATATATATATATGTGTGTGTATGGATGTATGCATTCTTTTTGTGGCTATGTATAGTTCACTCTCCTTTTGTCAGCTCCAGATGTTTGTAGTTCATACTTTTGTTTTGTTGCATTAACTTTTTAATTGTTGATTCAGTGGTTCAAGATTATTTTACTACAAAAATTGATTGGTGCTTGGTTAAGGCAAATAAATTTTTGCACGCCTTTGGGTATACAAAACCATTAGATATGTTGATGCTCAAGAAGTTAAAATTAAGAAAAAGAAACAAAATCAGTGGATAAGCATTCCTTCTACACAAAGGTTGTTCTTTTAGTCACCCGCATATTTTTTTTATTTCTTTTTCTTTTTTCTTTTTTCTTTTTTCTGGCAAGCAAGTCTCCTTTAGATCTTTAAAAACCAAGCATGAGGTAAGTCTTGTACCCGTAGTTTGTTCAATTCAATCCATACCCGAGGCTTCTAGCCCCAAAGGAAGTAGGACAACTTATCTAGAATTGGTTGACATACTCTCAAATGTTACCAGTGTGCTTTTAGATTACGCAAGGCATGGATAAAAGATTTGGTATTCTGACCACTACCTTCTCTACTATGTGCATTGATGAATTATGAATCAATAGGGGTGCAACTTGGGTGGGCTCCACTCGAGCAACCCAAAAACCCAGCCTGATTTTTTTTTGGGAGCAGAGTTGAGGAAGGAGCTACGAGCAAAGTTCTCTACACATTTACAGCAGATGAGAGCTGAGATGATGGCCCTTGTGTCACAGGGGGCGAGTGTGGATCCCAATAGACAGGTTCTATATATATTAAATGGTTTGATAGTTCAATTTTCACTCAAGATTATGTATAAAATTCAAATATGATTAACATATTATGCATTGACTAACATAGGTTCCTGATGCATCGAGTGGCCACCAGGCATTTAGGGAATCTGCAGAAGATGAGAATCCATATACACCACCACCAGAAGATCAGGTATAAAATGTATCTTTGTATCCTAAGCTAAAATGTGTCTTTGTATCCTAAGCTAAAATGTATCTTTGCATTCTTTACATTCTAAGTTAAGAGACTTGTGGGAGAAGACGGGACCAGTTAGAGCCGGATTTAGCACGAAACTTGGCACACACGACCGCCTAGGCACGAGAGACTTGTGGGAGAAGACGGGGCTCGAATCGGGTTCTCAGTTTGGGAGTTAGAGCAGGATTTCACTTTAGGCAAACTAGTTCCTTAAGGAACTTGAATTCGAGGAGTTAATGCCCCAAATTCACCAATCGGCGTCGGTTGAGCATGAAACTTGGCACACACGACCTCCTAGGCACGAGAGACTTGTAGAAGAAGACAGGGCTCGAATCGGGTTCCCAGTTTAGGAGTTAGAGCCGGATTTCACTTTAGGCAAACTAGTTCCTTAAGGAACTTGAATTCGAGGAGTTAATGTCCCAAATTCACCAAACCGCGTCGGTTGAGCACGAAACTTGGCACACACGACCTCCTAGGCATGAGAGACTTGTGGGAGAAGACGGGGCTCGAATCGGGTTCCCGGTTTGGGAGTTAGAGCCGATTTCACTTTAGGCAAACTAGTACCTTAAGAAGCTTGAATTCGATGAGTTAATGTCCCATTTTCACCAATGGGCGTCAGTTGAGCACGAAAGTTGGTACACACGACCGCCTAGGCTCGAGAGACTTCAGGGAGAAGACGGGCTCAATCGGGTTCCTGCTTTGGGAGTTAGAGCCGATTTCACTTTAGGCAAACTAGTTCCTTAAGAAACTTGAATTCGAGGAGTTAATGTCCCAAATTCACCTATCGGCATCGGATGAGCAGGAAACTTGGCACACATGACCTCCTAGGCACGAGAGACTTGTGGGAGAAGACGGGCTCAATCGGGTTCCTTTGGGAGTTAGAGCCGATTTCACTTTAGGCAAACTAGTTCTTTAAAAACTTAAATTCGAGGAGTTAATGTCCCAAATTCACCAAACCAAGGCTGCTGAGCACGAAACTTGGCACACACGACCTCCTAGGCACGAGAGACTTGTGGGAGAAGACGGGGCTCGAATCGGGTTCCCGGTTTGGGAGTTGGAGTCGGATTTCACTTTAGGCAAACTAGTTCCTTAAGAAACTTAAATTCGAGGAGTTAATGTCCCAAATTCCCCAAACCGCGTCGGTTGAGCACGAAACTTGACACATACGACCTCCTAGGCACGAGAGACTTGTGGGAGAAGACGGGGCTTGAATCAGGTTCTCGGTTTGGGAGTTAGAGCCGGATTTCACTTTAGGCAAACTAGTTCCTTAAGGAACTTGAATTCGAGGAGTTAATGCCCCAAATTCACCAAACCGCTTGCTGAGCACTAAACTTGGCACACACGACCTCCTAGGCACGAAAGACTTGTGGGAGAAGACGGGCTCGAATCGGGTTCCCTTTGGGAGTTAGAGCCGATTTCACTTTAGGCAAACTAGTTTCTTAAGAAATTTAAATTCGAGGTGTTAATGCCCCAAATTCACCAATCGGCATCGGTTTAGCACGAAACTTGGCACACACGACCTCCTAGGCACGAGAGACTTGTGGGAGAAGACGGCTCAATTGGGTTCCCGCTTGGGAGTTAGAGTCGGATTTCGTCTAGTCAAAATTCTTTACTAAACTATCTTTCTAATTATATAGTTGTTAATATTTTTATATTTTTCGTAATTAAAATATTAACACCATTATATTGTTATTAATTATTTTTATTTTGTTTTTTCAGATATTTCCGAGTAGCGCTTTGCTTCGTGTGGAATGTGGACATGTAAAGATTATGACCAACTTCTGTTTTTGTAATCCATGAAAGAATCAAGACGAAAACTTTTGGTTTTGATTTTGATTTTGATTTTGATTTATGTTATTTAAATTTATGAACAACATTATGTATGTATCATGTGACCAACATTATGTATTTTCATCATTTGCCAACTTTTGTTTATATATGTATTTATATTATTATGTAATTTTTGGGTTTTTTTGTAGTTATTTTTCATTTGCCAACATTAGTTATTTTATTTATGTATTTATATTATTATATCATTTTCCAACATTACAGGTTATTTTTATATTTTTAATAATTGTAAAACAGAGTTTTTATTTTTTTTTATTTTTTGAGACGGCAGCAGACCCCGTCGCAAAAAAAAAAAAAAAAAAAAGGTGCCAGGTTTTTTGCGACGGCAGCAATATTATCGCAAAAGGTATGAGATATATTTGAAAACAATCTTTAGCGACGGTATAATTGTTGCTGTTAATAGTCATTAGCGACAATTTCGTTGTCGCCAATAATCAAAAGCGATGACATTTTTAGCTTATTTACATTTTTGTTGTCGCAGAACCTATTTTAGCTTATTTAAAGCTTGTGCCGTCGCAAAAAAACCCATTTTTTCATCCATTATTGGCGATAGAAAGTTGCCGTCACAAAAGAGAAAATTTCCCGTCGCAAAAACAATGGCGACGGCACTTGCCGTCTCTAAATCTCTTTTGCAACCCCCTTTGTCGCGATCCCCACTTGCCGTCGCAAAAAGTAAAATTACCGTCGCAAATAGCTTTTGAGACGGCGTGTGGGAGTATTTGCGACGGCGTTTTGCCGTCGCAAAAAACTATTTTTTTTGTAGTGACATATGGGCAAATAAGTAGACATGCGGATAGATATATGAACAAATTGACATATGAGTAGAGATAATACAATCTTTCAAATTATTTTTGTTCTTATGATCTCAAAAGCATAGATTTTGAAATATTACTCGTACAAATTTTAAAATTAAACCTTTAACCTGGGTATCCTTTTCTATTTATATATCAATATTGATTAGAAAAATTAATAAACCAAGGTTTGAAGGATACAATATTCAGAGGGCATCAAGCCTTCGAAAAAATGAGTCATTAGAATTATTAGATGAATTAACAATATGAAAACCTTATAAAATAAATTATTCAAATTATTAAAATTGAACTCGTGATGGGCCGATTAACCTCCTAAGTTTTCTTAAACTCAAATAAAAACTCTACCCGTAATTTTAAATTTACATGATACATATCACGACGCAAACACACCCTTATAGATTTAGAGTCATGACCGGCCAGTAATCCTAAATTATTTTCAGCCTCAAAGACAAAATTTCAAAATATTTAAAATCATATCGGAGCCTAAAATGGAAGCAAAACAAAAATAATGATATACATTGAGCTTGTACCTACATGATACAAGCATAATTTATATACATGTACAAATCTTGTATATCTCACATATACATACATTTAAGACTCAGCAAAATACTAAACTTTGACAAAGCTAAAGGGCTGATTTTCTTGGCTCTACTTGAGCCTAACTTGTTCCATTCCGGAAGCTATTCAAAAGGCTGACACAAGTAGACTCTCAGACTTTCTCTATCCTTGTTGCTCATTTTGCTCACCCACATATATATATATATATAGTAAGCTAAAGCCTAGCGAATAATAATAGTATAAAGAGGTTAAATGAATAAAGTTTGACCACATGTCGTACAAATTTGAAATGAATCTTAAATCATTTTCAAAGTGAGGCATTTGCCACATTATATCAAATTTATAACAAAACATTTTCCATGTCGAATCCCATATCAAAACATATCTTTCATTTTTCGAAGCAATCCAGTTTAATAGGTAGAACATTTTGATTAGTAATCATATCATCTCTTTACAATAACAAAAGTCATTCATATCATTATATGTGTTACATCCATGAAATAGTAATATTCCAATAACAATGAACCGAAGGGTCGAACCAATCGACCATGAAGGGTCAATCACTAGAGATCTCTGTGTTTCAATCAATCCAATAGCCATGGTATTGTTACCTCTAGGGGTGGGCCTATATTCAAAGGATGCCACAATACAGTTTCAAAAATGAATTTCATTCATCGATAGAAAATAACATTTTAATAACTCATTCAATCGATCACATATTGATTTCAAGAACAATAACAATTTTGAAAACAAGTATTACTTGAACATATCTTTATAAAGTCACTACTCACAGTGGATTATGCTGTTATTAAGCCTCGAACGTCTACCTATACAAAAACACATAACAAATACCCAATTGAAGTACCATTCAATATCAATTTCATTTTAATTCAATTCTCTTTATATGTTTCTACCTTATTCCATGACTCTATGAGTCCAATTAGTGCCTAAGAATACTTAGAATGTCATGAGGATACAAGTAGGCACTTAGAAGAGTTATTCAAAAATTGCTGAAAACAAGGTTTTTGCTCGAGCGCACCTTTGGTCGCTCGAGTAGTCTGCAAAGCTCTGTAAAAATACTAGATGGCCTCAATGGTCGCTAGAGAGGTGTCTTTTTCGCTCGCGCGATCGCAAATTTCTCGTGATTTTAAATACCAACAAAATTAATTCTCAAGCAATGTAAACATGTCATTTGATTAATGAAGTTGAACCCATGACTAATTTTCCACTTTCTAATACAAGAATCTGTATGATAATTAAGACTAAAACCAATAATTTTATGAATTTAGCATCTTCAACATTTTTTTTTTCTTTTGTGTTATAAAACATAAAATTAGAGCTATAAAGCTCTTTAAAAGAAATATTTGCATATATAAATTCAAATCAAAGTCAAACTAATAATTTTGATTCTCAAGTATAAATTGTAATTTATTCTCAAATTTGTCCAAATTTAGATTTAATTCATTTTCTTTATATCAAACCCACAAATTTTAAAACATGAATTAAACTTTCAAAACTCTTGAAAATGTCATGATGTATTTAAAAATGGAATCCAATTTCATCATTAATAACGAAAATCGAACTTAAATAATGAATTACAAGATCAATTTCTTAGAATTTCAACTTAACTCAATTTTTAACCAAAAACTTAATTTATGATCGAGAAGTTCCAAAATGCGCTTAAATTGAATAAAAATTTTAAATTAAATTACATGCATGGATTAAAAATCAAAATCAAACAAATTCCTAATTTTCATAATAAAATCAAAACTTTATCTAACTTTATGATTAACTCCAAATTTCCATAAACTTGATTTTTCGAAAGTTTTTCCTTTTTCTCTTCAAAACATGAAATTGAATTAATTCAAAATTTTCAAAATCCATGATGCATGAGTAATTAGAGTATTAATTTTCTCATGCATTTAACAATGATGCTCATTTTCATGCAAGATCACAACATCAAATTCAAAATAATTAACTTTCATAACCATGAATCTAACTTGATCCCTTCATCTTTGTTTTCTAATTTCTTCCAATTTATATGAAATTGAACCCAAACTCATCTTTAATTTCAAGTGTAACACAAGGATTCTACAAAATCGAGTGCAAATTTCATACCTTAAACTTTAATTTCAAAGATATTTGGTTGATTTTCCTTAACTTCCTTTTTCTTTTCTTCATTTCTTTCTTTAATCCATAGCTTTTTCCTTGAGCTCTTCTCTATTTCCAGAATGTGTCGATTTGAACTCTCTCTCTCTCCCTCCTTTTTTCCTTTGGCTACTTCTAGGACACTTACATCCCTTTCATTTTGATTTCCCTCATTCTTCTTTTCTTTTCTTTTCCTTTCTTTTGTTTTATTTTACTTAGTGGGACACTTGTCCTTGTTATATGAACTCAAATGAGTCTCACTTAGACTCTTGAACACATACACACACATGCTCTCCTTTTGCTGACACACAATGCATAGGAATGGCAATAGGCCTGGCTGGGCTAGGTCTAGGGACTACACTTCTCGTCCCCGATCCCCGAAGGTTAAAAAAATCTCTGTCCCCAATCCCCAGCAGGGGAACCCATCACCCCCCAGTCCCCGTCCCTGAAAATTCCTGAGTTTTTTTTTATTTTTTTATTTTTTATTGAATTTTGTTCAAGAGCAACAAATCAATATATATGATATATCAATATGTTTCATCATCATCAATAGATTTAAATTTAAAAAAAAAATGTTTTCAACAATAATACCAACAATCATCATCAACAACAACACAATACCAACAAGATCAGAGAGGGAGAGAGAGATAACAAATCTGAGTACACTTCCATCATCTGGCACAGATTTGAGCGGCACTAGTGACCAGGTTTCATAGCGAGATCGACGGTCTCTGTGGCGGTGGGTTCGGCGGTAGTAAGAGAGAGAGAGAGAGAGAGAGAGAGAGAGAGAGGGGGTCGGGGCCAACAGTGGTAGTGGTGTCGCCATGTCGGTAACTGTGAGAGTGAGAGAGTTAAGAGAGAGAGAGAGAGAGAGAGAGAGAGAGAGAGAGTTGAGAGAGTGAGAGAGTTGAGATAAGAGAGTCAAAGAGTGAGAGATATATTATACAACTAAACACATAAGTATATAGCGGGGATGCTTCAGGGAAATTTAGGGGCAGGGCCGGGGCCTAGGAGCCTATCCTCGTTCCCAGCCCAAAAATCATTGAGGATGTATTTTTCAATACCAGCCCCGACTTTATGAGGAATAATTTTCGGAGAAAACCCTATTTCTAGGGACGGGACGGGATGGGTTCATATTACCATCCCTAACAATGCACACACGCAACTTGTTTTAAGCTTCCAGCCCACTAGATTTCTCAATACACCCACTCTTGACTTTAACACAAATAATACACACATAAGCAAGACTCCAGCTCCTTTTTATTTTATCAATTGATCAATATAAAATACGTTGGCACACAATTTCGCAATTTATTACATTGGTAGGATTAATTTAACTCTCAATTACATAATTAGTTTAATTAAACACCACTTAATTTTAATAAATCTCAATTAGTGCATAATTTAATTAATCATAACTAATCACAAGCTCCACATAATTTAATTAATCTAATTTGACCTCCATTAAGGCATAATCAATCATAATTAAATTTATTAATTTGAATTAGATTTTTGATCAAATTCTCAAAAGGCTCCAAATATTAAAATATACTTATTTCCATCATCAATTTTGATTTCTTACATCAATAAGGCCTTCAATTTCATATTAAACTCAAAATCTTCATCAATAAATTACATATTCAATTGAACAGTTCATAAATAAATTTAATTCATAATAATCTTAATTCCCAATCTTCATAGCTTAATCAACTCCAATTCGACCCAATTAATAAAATCTCAATTTTACTAAATTGAATCAATATTTAATTAAATTCTATATGTTCCAATACTCAAATTAAAATAATTAAATTAGTTAATTTCACCTTCTTGAGCCACTTTAGCATTAATTCCAAAATAACTCTTTTATAAAATTACATACGAATCAATATTAATATTGTTCATCAATTCCCTAATTAAATTTAAATAATAATAAATTAAAATTCAAATCACTTTAATTAATTAAATATATAATATTATATGTGGCAGGTCATCACAATACATGCGTTCAAATTCTAAACATTTGTATAACATTTTTGTTAGATGGTTCACGAAGTGGATTGGTCATATCAGCCATCATGAGTTTTGTTTTTTCTATGACCAATTGGTAGAAAATAGATATTTTAGTAACGGTATAGTACACTCATCACCTTTTGTTGAGGTTTGAAAAAATATATATATAGTTGCTCATATATTTTTGGGTTAAATTTATTTTATTTTTTTGTGGTCCGAAGTTCGAGTACTTTATGTTTTATAGATTAAATATAATCAAAAAAAAATCTCATGTGATTTTAGATTAGTGCTACCGTTTGTTTTTGTACCCAAACTAACAAAAGTTGTATCACACACACCATATTTTAAAGTGGGTTCGATTTTTTGGGAAAAAAAAAAAGTAAAATTAATAAAGAAAAAGACAATTTTATTCCAATTCTCTCCAAACTTAAAATTATATTAATATGTCAATAAAAATAAAATATAATATAATATAATTAAGGATTGATTTAAGATATAATTAAATAAAAATATAAAATAAATAATAGGGTAAACTACTAATAGGTCCTAATAGTTGGACTTAATTCTCATCAAATCCTATTGAAAATAAATTATAGTATAATCGCTAAAAAATAATTTTTATGACGATTTTTATATATGTTGCAAAAATTGACAATTAGTGATTTTTTTAATCACGATTTTTATAAATTGTCACTAAAACTTACAATTAGTGACTTTTTTGTTACTTAATTTGTCACGCCTCGGATTTACAAGATCCAAATTTCACGTGAGTAAACCACCCAACAAAAGATGATCACTAACAAATATGCAGATGCATATAATATAAGGACATAGTACATATGTTATTCCAATTTTATACACTCTTAGATACAACATCTAAGTCAAATGGATGCTCTATAATAAAGACATACAAAGATGTTATAAATCAACTTAAGATGTCCGAAGACTTACATCATATACAAAGGGTATATTTTTTACAAGAATGGCATACGACCAACATATACAAAAATAGCCCTTGGCCGACAAATAAAGAAACCACCCTACACGGTTCCAAACATAACTTCAACATGTCAGTCCATGTCCCAGATAAGCATGGCCCTTTAGTGGAGGTTCCAACTTAGTCTTGTGGCTCAATTTTGAGAAGCCTAATAAGTTTCAAAAGGAATGTAAAAATAGGTTATGCAAGTCATCTAATTTGATCACACAAATTCTGATATATAATTGAAAATGAATCAATAAGTTCTAGCAAACAATATTAAAATCATGTCAACTTGTAAAAGTTTTATGATAGTAAAATTGCTAAACAATTCATAACTAGTTTAGACAAGTATGTCTCAAATCAAGAGTTGAGTTCCATTTGAGGAACTTGGTGAATACGTACACATAATCTTAATTACCAAAGGGTTAAGAGAGTCTAACCTAAGGGATCTACGCACCAAAGATAATCAAAAGATGAATCGCCAATAAGCCCTCTCTCTTCCCCAAGAATAAGGTGATCTTTGATTAGATATACACAGATTGAACTTGCAGAGATGGGTTAAAATGACAATTAAGTAATAATATTAGATTTGATACACAGATTGAACTTGACAAAGCCAATATTCTCAAGCTGTTGAACAACTTACCGATGATATCAGTGGCTAGTTTGCCATTGTAGAACCTTCCAGTTGGTTTATGATTGACGAAGTCTCTGCCATAAGGTGGGAAATTAGCTTTGAAAATGGTGTGAATATGGTCATTGTTCCCAACATCTACTGCAGAGTCACCAAATGCTAAGATCCATGGAACAAGAGTTGTTGAATTTTGAGCATCCCCACCACTGATTGCAAAGGCCAATGCAATAATAAAAAAACAATGCCCGTTTCAATCTCAAGTAGTTGTTGTTGATACTTGTAGCCAGTTTTTCATGCTCATCGGAGGGGTTTAGTCTCCTCGGATACAATAGCTTTACAATTCGGACTCCTGTGGTTTTGAATCCGGTTTCACAAGTACAATGTGAAACAGAAAAACACAAAAGAGTCCAAATCTAACAAATCTTTGAAAAATCAATTTATAATCAAAAATGTCAAAAATGGACTGCATTGCTAGATTTTAGAGTCGACACCTAAATATTTTTGAAAAATTTAGGAAATCCGTAACTTGTGCCAAAGGCCACCTGTCCGTCATCACCAAAGTGTCTCGGCTCGGGAACTTAGATATGAGAGGGGAAGGTCATGAATTGAGTACCCCACTCACCCAATCAAAGGCCGGCCTCTACTAATCATGATGTGTTTTTTAGGTACAGTATATTCTCTTGTTCTGATTATTATGTTATATTTTCTATGTGATGCACACAAGTATAGACTAATTTGCCCAATTTGGAACGTTTTGATTTCATATTTATTTGAAAAGAGTTTTGAATATGTGTTACTTGAAAAGTAAGCTCACATTTACATTAATCACATCATCCCAACTTAAGCAAAAAGGCCTTCATCCACAGGCATTCAAAGAGATATATCAAATAAGCACTTAGCCTCATGGTAATATACTTGATATGGAAACACAAATATATGCAATATGTTAAAGCAAGAAATGCACACCTAGTACTCAACCATGGCAAGCCAAAATAGAAAAAAGTAGTTAGAAAGATGCACGCTCTAATTTATGCAAATGACTAATGCAATACATACAAAATGAAACTATGAGGTTTGGTTTATTAATATGTCATATGACTCAACTCAAAACATGCGATAGCACAGGTATTCAAGGAATAAGAAATGACAACAATGTTAGAATGATAAACAGAACCCGATGCATGCAAAATGGATATTTTACACATAGTAATGATATGAAATCAAAATATGATGCTACATGCAATCCATCATAACTGAGTAAATAAAAGGAAGAAAAAATGGGAGTTGGAAGACATTTACAATAGTTACAATTTTTCCCTCATGTAAGAGGCTCCAAATAAATGTTCTAATTAGCTAAATATTACAAACACCAAATGAATGAATACAAGCTAATTTTAACTAATTATTCAAATTCAAAGGAATTTAATTACTTAATTACAAAACACTAATTAATCTAAAGGCTACAAGCTAATGACATTGAACAAGAGTCAAGAACCACACGGCAACCGAGAACATCCTCTTGAAACTCCTCTATTCTCGCTACCAGATTCTCAGACTATGCTTAGTGAGAAGATTAATCTGTTTTTGCCCCAACTTCTGCTCTGTTTTGTCGTGAAAATGACACTGCCTGCCTAAAATGGAGTGGCCGGCCGACCACTATTTTGCGGTTCTGCCCTGCTGTAATAGAATGGAAACAGAGCAAAAATATAGTGTTTTTAGGGGATGTTTATCCTCTCTGCCTCTCCCTATCATGAAACTGATCAAGGGAGGAGTAGAGTCGGTTCGCAAATCATCAATTATTGCAAAGTTGTTGCGTGATGATCTATGAACCAGTGGGACAAAAAGATCAATGAAATGAAATGAAAGATCAACAACACCTCTTTCCTATCATGGAGTTACCTTAAGGGAAGTAGTAGACATCGCTTCTCGAATCATTAACATCACTAAAGAGTATGTCATGACTCGAGACACAATAGGTTCAATTAACGTCCGATTGAACCCAACTTGATTTTATTACTCTTGTTACCAATTTTAGTCCAATTTTAACCTCTTTTACATTAACTTAGCATTCTTTACTCATTTTTTTCCAAAAATGATAATTACGTCCACTAATAAAGAGAAGTGGCAAACAAAAAATTACACTTAGCATGAGGGAAATGTAATGCCTTGGTAATGAACCTCCGAAGAGATTAAACCATTAAGCATGGAAGGTCCCTTTCTCATGCCTTGAGCAATAATCAATTGTTTGAAACAACTCTTAAAGAAAAAGAAGAAAGAAAACCAAGAAATGAGGGATGTTGTAGAAATGATTATTACAAGTGTGAGTATATGTATGAAAACTATGAAATAAAAGCTATCAACTCAAATATGTTGGTGTTTAAGGCCTAACCCACCAAACCTATGAGAACTTATAACAACACAAGCATAATATTCAAAGCATGAATGAAGTGAACACATCAAAACAAATTCCCAAAACTCATAAAACAAGATCAAAAATTAGTTTGAACAACTAAAAAGTGAACGAAAATGAGAGAGAATTAAATCTAGCAAGTAAGCCCAAGGAATGGCTAACCCTCCATTTTTGAACCTTAAACCACATGTTTTAGTCTCTGAAAACTCTAAAAATCAGTGGCCAAAAGTTGAGAAATAAGTAGGAAACACAAGGACAAAAGCTTATGGAATAAGGCTCAAGAAAAGGATAGTTAACCCCTCCACCTTTGGTAGCTTTAAATCACAAGAAATGGTGGTTAACCCCTCCACCTTCGGTAGCCACAAGCCTAATAAGTCCACAAGACTAAGTTGAGAATATGTCCATCCAAAGCAACCCCCCAAAAAATTCCATGGTTCAAACAAAATTGTATGAAGCCCATTTGAAATATTCCAAATATGTCTCAAAAAGTTGTAGTGGATGAACATGATCAAAAAATTCCATGGTTCAAACAAAATTGCATGAAGCCCATTTGAAATATTCCAAATATGTCCATCGACCTAATATGTACCTCTCAGTAATTTTCATAACATTCATCCTATCAAGTGCTTTAATTATATGAATTCATAAAATTCTAAAGTTTTCAAACTTTTGAAAAGTGCAATGAATTTTTTGACAAATTTTGTCTCCTCCTTACTCATGACCATCATATTACCCTCTAAAATATACTCGTTATCAAGCTAATCACATACCAAACTTATCCTTCTAACTCATCGCATTGCTTCACTCGACAACAAAAAGACATGACCAACTAATTATGAAAGAAGTCAAAGATAGGAGAGGTTTACAAATTCGCAACTTGGTTCAAAATAGGAGACTTTTTCAATTTCATTCTTGGCAATTGTTGTCTAGAATTATATATAACTTTTACTTCATCATACCACTTATCTAGGACAATTCGATTGAAGTGGGTAAAGAATTGAGCAATGTTATGGTCAACTTCCAAATATGTTTTTAATGCTGCATTAAGGCTTTCACAAAGTTAGGCGCTTCTCATTCCTGCAGTGAACAAATGTTTCACGTATATTTGCGCCCATTGCTCTCTTTTTTCCCAAATTTTCTTCATCCACACATTCTCATGAAAGTTGTATTTATCAATCAAAGAATCCCAAGCTTTAATTAACTCTTGTTTGTCCTCATATCTAAAAATACAAGCTTTGAAATAACTACCAAATTTTGAACCACTCTTACACAAGTGCTCTAAATGCTTCAGAGCATTTTGCATTAGGTGGAAAGTGCATAATCCATGAAAAACCTTAGGCATGACTTCAAATATTGTCTTAGCCATTATCTGATCTTAGACTGTGAAAAAACTGTTAGGCTTTTCCCTTGACATTGCATGTGAAAAGGCTTCTAATAACCCCTCAAATGAAGCTATAGTTTCATCATATAATAATGAGGCACCAAAAATCAATGTCTTTCTAAAGTGGGTAAACCCAGTAAATAAAGCTAGTTGTCGATACTCTTTGTTTGTGCAAAATGTTGTGTCAAATGACACAGTATCACCAAGAAATTTATAATCTGTAATCATCTCATGGTTAGCCCAAAACATATTAGTGACTATCTCATCCACATCTAATTGAATTGCATAGTAAAACTATGGATTTTTAGTTGCTTGTTGCTAAACATATCTTAATAAACTCCTAGCTTCCCCGTATTGCAAATTTCATTGTCTTTTTCCATGCAAGTAGCTTTTTTGGTCCTCTTTTGTGAATCCCAAATTTTATTTCCCCCTTGCTAAGGTACTGTGATGTCCCAGATGTATAACCCAATATATTCCCTTTTTAATCATGTTTTATTCCTCATTTTCGGGATTTCAAAACCAATTCCAGGCGACATCAATAGTATAGGTTTACCACTCTTGAAATCTTCCTCAAATTAACATCTCCATATTGTTTTTGGAGTTGAGTTTTTCTTGTTTTGGGGGCGTTGTTGGAGTTGGGGTTAGTGTAAGCTTGCAAAATCTGGAGCAGCATTGAAAACCTCATGTGGGCGTTCAAGCTGCACGTGTGGCAACGGGTGTCACACGTGTGGAGAGGGGGTAATTTTGATGGTTGAAAACTAAAATAATTGCAAGTGCGAAGGTCGCGTGAAAGGAGAGTGCCATACGTGTTATAGTGTTTCTAGCTTAGACCCGACCCACTGTATATTTTGGATTCGGGTTTCATTGTCTTTTATAGTTATTTATGTCTTGTTTCCGTTATACCTCTTTGAGTTTGGCTATTGGGTTGTATTAGTTGCATTTGGAACAGCTTGTAGCTTGTTTTTCAAGTTGTTAATGCCTGCATTTGGCTTCTACAATCGAGTGGAGCTTGCGCTGTAGGAATTTTTGACAACTCTCAAAGACTTTGCAAAACTTCGAGAGTTTGTGTTTTCCGCTCCAAATACCACTTATTGTGCTCGAGCGATGACACCTTTTCTTTGTGTGTTAACACTTGTTGCTTTTCTACGCCAAGCGTAATTATTTTTAGGTCTCGACACTCAAGCGCCACCTCAGACTTGAGTGGTTTATGTGTATATCGATCGCAGAACCACCTTTTTAGGTCACTTTTTCATTGCGCTCTCCTAAACATCCAAAAACCCTAGATCGAAACACTATCTCTCTAAAACTTACATTCTCCCTACAAAAACACCAAGACCTAGTGATTTCATCACCCTACTCCTTTTGTTAAAAAGGCAGAACACTTTGTGGGCTCTCTTTTCATCCGAACAAAAGTGGATTTCAGCTTCTTTGAGGTTTCTTCACTCTCTCCTTGGTCTTCTAGCTTCGCGGTAGGGATTCTTTACACTCTAGTATGGGTTTTATCTTTGCTATTTGCTATTTCAAAGGATTATGGTGGTTTGGCAAAAACCTAGGGTTTGAAATGAAATTGTAAAAGAGAGATTTTCAAATGGTTTCTTTAAAAAGGTTATGACTTTAAATTTGGGGTTGATATATGTTGAAATGAGATATTTATTGCATTGAAATGGATTTTTAAAGAGAGAGGGGTTTTGCCCTAAAATGTAAATGTTAAGATTGTAAAGTGAACATGGGATTGATATTGGAAATTATGAAATTAAATAGATATTGATGATGAGGGCGTAGTTAGATATGTATTATCACTTCCATTTGAAATTTTGAAAAAGTGTATCTTTAATGAAATTTATTTGTTAGTCTAGAGATATCTGTTTTGGGCAATCAGTGGAGGGTAACTGTGAGTGTTATAGAAATTGCATGAGAAGTAGATGAACAAAAAACTAATTTCTCATCCATGTGCATTGAACATTGCTACTTATTTACTTCATTGAAAATGTATAAGATTTTGAGAAAAAGGGGTGAACGTTGGTAAGAGGTGTGTATCACCAAATCAAGTTGGCCTGAGTGTCCACAGTGAAAGTCCCAAAAGATACATGTATACATGGGTGTCGGTTCCCCATCTCCTCATTTGAATCTGTAACATCGACGTCACCACCAAAAAATCCACACACTACGTTTATAGCGATCCCAGTCTTGACCCGACTCTTGTGGTATTTTGGACTCGGGTTTGATGCTTTTATATTGTTCTTTACTTCTTCCTTCCTTTGTATCGCTTCAAAATTGGCTTTCGGATTGTAGTTGTGCATTTGGAACAGGTTGGTCGCTTGTTTTTCCAAACCTTTGTTGCCCAAATTTTGGCTCTTCTGCTCGAGCAAGCATTTTTGCGCACGAGTAGCCATTCTTGCGCTGGAGCGGGAGTTGTCAACTCTCAGTAATTTTACAGATCTATAAATACTGGGAGAGTGCATTGGACGCTTGAGTGAGGTCCTTCGTTTGCAAAACCTCCGGAAGTGCATATCCTACACTCGAGCACCACTTTTCACACTCAAGCGAAACATTGTGTTTGACGCTCAAGCTCTACTTTCCACGCTCAAGTGGACTGCGTGTATATCAGTTCGTGAAAATGACTTTTTGTATCATTTTTTCATTTCTCTCTAAAACTTTCCAAAAATCTAAATCTTGAGTTTCTCTCTCTAAAACTCACATTCTCTCTTCTATTTCATCTAGATCTGTTGACCTTTTCACCCTAGTGCCTTTGAGAAAAAGGTGAAGCGTCTCAAGATCTTCATTTTAATTCGAATAGAAGTAGGATTCGTGTTCTTGGAATTTCACTTGCTTGGCTTGTCTTCTCTCTTTGAGGTAAGGATTTTCTACACTTTGTTATGATTTTAACTTAGTTATTTGTGGTTGTGTAACAATGGTGGGATTTGGGAGTATTTTGAGCCAAACCTAGGGTTTGGGTGAGATGTGAAAGAGGGGTTTTTGGTGGAAATGAAATAAATGAACTTGGGGTTGAAAATAAAGTCATGTCATGTCAAAATGGATGATTTTGGTATTTGGATTGGTATTTTGAAACGAGGGATTTTTTCCCTAAATTGATTATCATAATTATTTTGTATAAATAATTGAAATTGCTTTTGTTAACATGAAATTGAGCGAGTATTGGGATAGATGAAGGAACCGAGATTGTATATTTGTATTGGACTATCAGTGGAGAATACATTTGATTGTTGTAGAAATTGCATGTGGATTAGGTGAATTAAAACTAATCTCTTGTTGGTTGTCATTAAATATGACTATTATTATATACATTGTATATGTATGATTATTTGGGAAAATAAATGAGATGTACTCCATGTATATTTATGTGTTTATATACATTGCATATGTATGATTGTTTGGGAGGAGAAAGGGGATAGACTCCATTATAATTAGGTTGGCCAGAGTGTCCTAGGTGTAAGTCCCGAAATTTATACATGGGTGCCGATCCCATGGATGAAATATCCATAAAATGGTAATTGGAAGTGTTTATATGTTAATTGTGAAGTTGAACCATTGAGTTGTATTCTCATTTGGGTTATGGAAAAATAATGTAGTTGATTCATGTATTGAAATGTATTGAGAAAAAAGAATGAAATGGAATATGGACTTGATATTTGATGACTATAAGAAATGTGAATGCTTTATCCCTAGTATTGTATATGCACTTGTATCTTTGTTAAATCTCATATATTGTGTTAGAATATTTTTACTGGGCTTTGGCTCACCCTATTTAGGAAACCATTTTCAAGTACCGGTGACATGCTTCCTCCAAGGATGTAGCTTGGGAGGACCTAAGAGCTTGAGGCTCTATTTTGTTGTTTAAATGTTTATTTAAGCTAAGGGCTTTATATATACAGAGCCTATGATCCTCTTTGTTGTAACCAAGTAATGTCTTGAAAAGATGTAAGCCCCTAGGGCATTTATTTTATTGTCATTAACTGGTATTACATGCTATAGATTCAGGATAAACATTTATGAATGTATATTGCATGTATTATCTTTTATGATAAGAACTCTGATAAATGAAAGTATATCAATTTTGTTATGCTCACTTCTCTTATGAGTTGGATTATTTGTAATATTTTGGTAGTTTTATAACTTGGTATCAAAGTGAACCGTGTTTGAATAGTTTGGGTACGTGGAAAGTGGTTAGTACCACAATGGGTTTGTCTCGTTTGTTAGAGGCTGTGTGAATGATATGTGCTTATATGATAACATGCTTATGTGATTATATTGGTATGAGATTTAATTCCTAAGCTATTGATTGGGTCTACGACTTCCTGGATGTCCTATTAGAAAAGCACTTGATCATTACTGTTTCTAATTGGAACTCTAGCAACGCCATAGAACGATCATTATCTAGGAAGGAAATTCGTATGTGTTTATGTGATTACGTGTTTATATGGAGTGAATTATTGTTGTCCAACGCATTAGGACGTGAGTGAGTTAGCTTTGGCACATTTGTGAATGTGCTAATATTTCTGTTAGTGTAGACGCGCCCGTGGGCTTCACTCTACAGTTCGGACTCGATTTGTGTCGGTTCTAAATCTGAACCAAAGAGTCCAAATCCGGCAAATCGTTTTTTTAAAAAAAAAAAAAAGATTTTGAAAAGTAGTGCCAAACATGGACTGCTTTGCCAGATTACAGAGTTGCCACCTAAATATTTTAAAATGGGAAATTTAGGAAACCCTGACTCGGTGCCGAAGGCCACGTGTCCGTCATAACCAAAATGTCTTGGCTCGGGAGCTTGGGTACGATTAGGGAAGGTCTGCTATGAGCACCTTTCGCCGGTCAAGACCGCCTCTACTAACCGTGATACCCATTTTTGAAAACATTACATGTTCTTATTCTGATTATTAGCCTAGAATTACTATGTTATGCGCACAGCAAACAAGTATAAACTAGATCGCCTAATTTGGAAACAAACATTGCATATCCGTTCGTTTTGAAAACAATTTGAAATTGCTACTCGCAAGTAGGCTAAAATACGGATTTCAACGAGTTATTCCAACTCAAGCAATCCAACCTCCACCCACAGGCATTCAAACAGTTTATCTCACATAAGCATTTAGCCGCATGTTAAGCATACTGTCATGGCAACATTCACACACATGTGGTATGCTAAAGCGTAAAATACTTACATCGTACTCCGTGCCAAAACAATAAACTAGTTAGCAAACATACATGTCCTAGTTCATGTTAAGTGGCTAATGCATCGCATACAGGGATGCAATCTAGACAGGCTCGGCTACCCTAAACATGGCACATGAAATGCAGCAACTACCACGTATTCAATTTGGAATTGAAAGTATGATGCGGTTTGCATGATGTGCCGAGCCCGATGCATGTAAACAAATGCATGAATGCACGCATGTGTAGCATAAGGTATGCTAAAATAAACGTGCCCTAATCTACCATTGTAAGCAGGTAAATAAAAGGGAGAAAGAAATGGGGGTTGGAAGACATACACCCACTCACACACACTTATTACAACTTTGCCCTCGCTCGGAGGGACCGAAAGA
Organism: Camellia lanceoleosa; assembly: GCA_025200525.1. Classification (NCBI taxonomy): domain Eukaryota; kingdom Viridiplantae; phylum Streptophyta; class Magnoliopsida; order Ericales; family Theaceae; genus Camellia; species Camellia lanceoleosa. The sequence goes on from CM045765.1 coordinate 56,469,737, forward strand.
ATATACAAATTAATTAACTACGCAAGCTAATTAAAATATTACAAATCAACTAAATTAATTAAATAAAATAATTAATCTAATTAAACAGTAAATCGCCTCGGGATGAGGGCCCCATGCAAAGACGCGCCGGATCGCTCAGAATCAAGATCACACGCACGGATTGCCTCTGTTTCCTCTGCTCTCCTCCTCAGAAAATTACCAAAGTCCCAGGAGTGCCTCTCAGGGCACTGGGGAGTACCACCGGCTAAAGAAGGAGGCCACCGGTACTAGATGAAGTTATCGGCTGGCAATTGACTGCCGGTCGGCACTAAATAGTGCCGCAAGACTTAACACTGCAGAACTCGCAACCCACAGCAAAGAGAGACAACAACATGCATGGCAATGTGATTCAAGGTATTTATGCACTATACACACCCCTTTATCATGTTGTTGACTCAAAGGGGCATGCGCCTCGATTCCCGGACCACCAATCGCGCATTTTCATGCATGATGGCCCTAAGAACCAAGAATGCAACTTTGATCTCAAATGCATGCAATGCAAACAAGCAAACAAGGGTGCTCAACCTCCATCATACTTCACTTCAAGAGGCCAAACGTGCACAATACAAATGCAACCCTAAACATGTCAACTAGGCATGCAACATGGACTATGCAATATGTTCATGCAAAGGGTTCAAGCAAGCATGCAAGGTAAGCATGCAAACCAATGGAAGGATGGTCTTATACATGAATTAGGCAACTCAAATAGTCCTAAAATCAGTGGCCAAAGTGCCTAGAAATGGAGACTAAACACACACACACACATGCAAGTGTTATGGTCCAAACCCAAGGCATAAACATGGCAACCCCCAAGCACACTTGGAGATACCAAACAAGGACAATAAACACACATTGTAAAGCTCTGAAAATCATGCAAAACATGATGCCAAATCATGCAACAAAACAAGCCAAACAAAGCATGCAAATAGTCTAAGGTTCAAAGCAAATCAATGAGGCTTTGAACCACACTTAGCACAACCACTCATGGCAATACTTAAACACTTAAAAACAGAGTTTTAACACATAAAACTAAGCCTAAAGGACCACCTAGATGACATCTAGATGACATGAATCCAAAGGCATGCATTAAAGCCAAAACATGGAGCATTTAACACATACTCTTAAAGCATTAAAGAGGCCACTTAGGCAAGCATACGAGCACACCAAAGGGACTGAAATAGCATGTTAGATGGTTCTAAACCACCAAAATGATGCAAACAAAGGCATGCTACACTTATGCACTTAAGGCCAACAAGCCAAGGATACAAAGGAGCCATATCATGCATGCCAAGATCAACCCAAACAACCTAGGACAGACCTAAAACATGGCAATATAAGCACCAAATCTTCACAAATGCAAGCCTAAAACATGCTAGAAACTAAGGCACACAACCTAAGGCATGTTAGAGGATCAAAAGGCATTACAAGGTGACTATTCTAAGCATGCATAAGGGACCTAAACCAACTTAAAAGCAAGTTAAATCATGGCATAATAAGCATGAAATGCAGCCAAGACATGCTCAAAACACAACCAAACATGGTGCTCCTTTGGAGGCCATAACTTGTCCTTTTCAAGGACATCAAGGAGAGGGGGTGGCCCTCCCCTTTTGGAGACTTTATGGCACCATCTCCACCACTGAAATCCCTCAAGATTTCAGTGGTGGAGAGGCCCAAGCACAAAAATCTCGGATCTCTACAAAATGGCACAAAAATGGGCCTTTTCAAGGCCTAAGGGTGGTCAAACCTACCCAAACCACCAAGCACTCTTAATAAACAATGAAGAGGCTTAAAAAATAGAACTTTTATGTGTTATAGACTAAGCACAAAAACTGTTTTAAACTAGGCAAAAATGGAATTCAAGAATGGGGAAAAAAAGGGCTAGTTGACTCACCCTTGTAGACCTCTTCAACAATGGTGATGTGGTTGCCTCCTTGAGCACCAAACCAGCTCCAAAGCTCCAAAACAAACCTCTGGACCCTCAAGAACTCAAGGAAGGTGAAACACTAGGTGTTGGTGAGCAAAAGTATGACACAAACACCTAGTGTACAAAACAAGAGAGAAGAAGAGAGATAGGATGTGTATCTATCCTAACCCTAAAAACCAGAGCTTGGCCTATCTAAATGTCTAAAATTTTTGTAACCCTAAGCCAAGAAGAGAAGTGGTCCTCTTATAGGCAAGCAAAGCTTGCAAAGCTTACAAGCTAAGGCATCAAAGGGCTCATCCCTCCATACACGGTATGGAGGGGAACAAGTGCAAGAAAGTCATCCAAAAATATCTCCAAACACAGCTGTAAAGTGGTCGGCAGGGCAAAATGGTCATTTTGCCAAAATGAGTGCCGACCGGCACAATATAGTGCCGATGGCAACAACAACCAGCCGGTGGCCTCTAGCCACTGCTGGTGGTGTGTGTGGATGCCTCACAAAGCATTCCCTGCCCCTCTAAGGCAAAGCACAAGTGTTTGGTGCAAAACCAGACACAAAACGGTCAAGTTCGGAGGTCCTGAGGCAGGGCGCGTAGCCGAGAACTCCGGGAACTCCAAACAAACACAAACATGGATAATCACCGAGTGTTCAAGCGGTGACGTCCAAGTCTTGAGGTCAGTCAAAAATGGGGTGTCTACAGTTAGCTTTATTAGGATGTCAGGACGTGGTCGTGGAGGTAGGCGTGGTAGGCCTAGGAGGCATGAGATACCTATACCAGATGAAATTTCGGTACAAGAAGAAGGGGTTGGTCAGGCCAATGTGACCGAGCCAGTAGGTCAACATGCCATGGGCGCCTTAGCCCGCGAGATGGCCGGAGCGTTGTGGGAATCTATGGACATTCTCAGAGCTGAGAATTAAGTCCAGACCCAAGTAGTTGAGGCAGGGCCTTTTTTTTCTGAAGAGGGAGTTCTTTTGGTCAAATCTGGATGAGTTTTTGGGCGATCCTAAGTATAGAAACCCCATTTTTTACCGCCCTTAAGACTTAGGCACCACTAATTGTTTACTTAGTGATGAAAGTTGTGCAATGCACAGGTTCGATTTCTTTAGTAAGAGGAGCTTCAACTCCCAACCTTACACCCCTTTTTGGACCAAAATTATTTGGACCTTAAAACCCTCTCTTTCAAAATAGTTTTTGCAAAAATTCCTACAATGTTCCGAGGCCCACATTTCGTTAAATATTGCGCTTTTCGATAAATTGAGCAAGGACAAAGTGGAAATGAATGGAAGATAGGTTAATTCTTTGAAAAATATTTCAAAACACCTTATTTAGGGGTTTGGGGTTGAATAAAATTGGGAGAGAAGGAAAGGAAACTAGCTGAGGAGAAGTTAGGCATGAATTCGGGTTTGACTGAAACTAAGCAGTCTTCACTAAAATAGGCATATCTTTTTGCATACTTGGAATTTTGATGTGAAGCTTCCACCATTGGAAAGACAACTTCTAGGGTTTCAATTTAGGCTTAAGAATGACCTACAAAGGAGTTTAGATAAAGGAGATATGCCCATTTGAAGTTGGACCCAAAAAGCAGATTTTTTTGGCCAACCAGAGGTGGAGGTTGCTAGCCATGGATGGGCTTTTCTAGCCATGTGCCGGCCATAAATGGCCTTTGTCGGCCATGTACTGTCCAGGAGTGTGCCTTTTCGGCCAAGAATGGACCTATGCCGGCCATCAATGATCCTTTGCCGGCCATTAGCGCAAAAAGTCAGATTTCTGCAGATATTTGTCTTCCAACTATTCCAGCTATCCATTTTGGGATATTTTTTACTAAAGCTCATGGTTTTCTATATATATAGGCCATTCTCTATTGTTTTCAAGGTTATAATATTTTAGGAGTGAAATATTTTGGGAGTCTCTCTCTCACAATTCTCTCTCTTTCTCTACATTTCTCTCTTACTTGAACCTTTGTGCATACAAGTAAAGATACACTTCTCCTTCGCCTATACATCCTTGACCAAAGTTGGTTATCTTTGGGCTGAGATTCCTTGGGACCTTCTTTGAGCTTTAGAATGTGATTTGAGCTTGATTTGGTGCCTCATTTATGCCTAAAGTGTGCTTGGCTTCAAGAGGTATAACCTTTACCCTTTAAGTTTGTTTTTCATACTTGTTTTTGCCATTTTTTGTATTGTTTTTGGCCTAGTTTTCAACTACAAAAACCTCTATTTTTGAGGCTTAAAAATGGTGGTTTGAGGCTATTTTGAGTTTGGGGGTAGTCTACCATTCTTGTCTCTTTGCTTGTTAAGCTTTTGTGCCATCTTTTCATCACTTTCAAACCAACTCTTTTGGCCTTTTAACCACTGAAATTCAGAGGTTTTTCAGTGGTAAAAACTTTGTTTTGAGGTCCAAAATTGGAGGGGCTAGCCTTCCCTCCTTGTGTCTAACTTTTATGCCTAGTTAGCTTCATATGTTAGCATGTTTTTGTAGCTTAACTTAGCTTATTTCCAACATGTTTTTGCCTCTGATTTGGGCTTCTTTAGCTCTGTTTTGGGCTGTTTGTGTTGTACGAGTAGTCTTTTGCATGGTTGTAGTGTAACCCCATGTTTTAGCTTATTGTCTTAGCTAGTTTTGTCTTCATTCTAACATGCCTTTTAACTGATTTTGGTCTATAAAAACTCTATGTTTTTGGCTGAAGCTTGGATCATAAGGCCATTAAAGGTTGAGGGGTTTATAGCCTTTCTTTGTACCTTGTTTTGAAGGCCTTAACCCATGTGTTTCCCACCTTTGCATCATCTTTTTCAGAGCTTTTAAACACTATTTTTAAGAGCTAATTCAGTGACTAAAAACATGTTTTGAAGTCCAAAATTGGAGGGGTTAGCCTCCCCTCCTTGTGTCTTGCTTACTAGTCTAGCATGCTTCATGTTTTAGCCTATTATTCTATCTTGTGTTAACTTAATTTCAGAATGTTTTAAGCTATATTTTGGACTGTTTTACCTCTGTTTTGAGCTGGTTGTTGCTTTTGAGCCTTGTACGGCATAGTTGTAGTATTAATTTCTTCACTAGCTTAGTGTTTTAAGGCTTTAACCATCATTTGTGTGCCTTGGTTGCATGTTTTAATGCTTTTTCACTTCTTCACTTTTTCATTTTCTTTAAGGGTTGGTTAACTTTCGGGTTATGTTTAAGTTTGAGATCGAAGTTCATGCTCAATGGTTTTAATCCTCTTTTGGAGGTTTCTACTAACCAAAGGCATGACATCTCTCTTGCCTTAGGTCATCCCTTGGTTGACACCTCTCTCATTAAAGGACACTCACCTTGGACTTAATCGATTAAAGAATTAATCGGTAATGTAAAATGAGTAAACAAAAGTGATAAGTAAAACTTGAGCAAGATAAGCATATTGTGTTGCATTGCATGTGTTCGGATCGGACGTTAATTCGAACACAAGGAAAATAGGACATTTCATACTCAATAGTGATGAAATATGCCATTTTCCTTGATCTCCATCACCCTTGATCATGCATGATAAGGTGGTGGTCCTTTGTGTCATATTTGTGCATTTATTGAAATTGTACAACTTGGATCTTTGGCCATCATGCAATGAAATTGCTTAATTGGTGGTTTTGGATCCAAGAGTGCCACTCCTTTGAGGTTTTGAGATGATAAGGAGGGGTACAGTACAAACATATCCCTGGAAAAACCTTTTCTTTTGCTCTGTTTGTGCTCTGTTACAGCATGGTGACCCAGAGCATCAGTGGCCAGCAGTGCCTCATCCATGGTTGGCAAGGCTTCATTTCTGGCTGGCAAGGCACCCTTTTGGCCGGCAGATGGCTGGCAGTAACCTCCCATAGCCGGCAGGCCACTGGTGCAATCCTCAATAAGTTTTTGGTAAGGTGGAGCAGAAAGATTCTAGAGTGTGGTTAACCCTGCAAACAGAGCCTCTCGAGAGCATAATAAAGGGCTTTTGAGGGCGAGAACCGAGTGCATGCATCTTCCACTTCCCGAGGCGGAGCAGTGGCAGCATAGTTTAATGCCTTGTATGATTAGTTAGTGTGCATTTGTTTTAATTAATTAGTTTACTAGTTAATTAAAGTGTTGTAATAATTAGTAATTAGTTTGCTAGTTATTCATTTGATTTGTAATAATTAGTCTAATTAGCTTAGTTTAATTAGCTTAGCTCTTATTCATTCGGACCTCCTTTGTGAGAGCATAATGTTGTAATAAATGTGCGTGCGTCTGTGCATGTCTTCCAACCCCACGTCTTTCTCCGTTTTATTTATCAGCTTTTGATGGTTAATTTAGGGACATTTTCAATTAGCATACCTTATGCTTGCATGTTTGCAACCATTCATTTTGTCTTGCATGCACCAAGGCTTGGTGCATCATTCAAACTACATTGCAATTTCAATACTTCTTTGAATACATGTTTCAAAGCATGCTATCAAAGTGTTGCAAATGCCATATTAGTAGTCGAGCCTATTAATTTCATATTACGTGTGTTGCATTAGGCATCTTGTATAGTTAGGATCATGCATATTTCTAACTAGCTTTTGTTTTGGCTCGGAGTACTCGGTAAACTTTTACGCTTTAGCATGCTTGCATGAGTGTGATTGCCATATTTCCATGATTTGCATGCTTGCCATGATGCTATGTGCTTATTTGCTAAACTATATGAATGCTTGTGGATAAAGACTTTGTTGTTTGAATTGAAACGATTCAACGAATATGAGTTTTAAGCCCACTTTGCGAAGTGGCAAATCCTGTTTTAAGCCCACTATGTTTAGTGGTAAATCCGCATCTTTAAGCCCACTTGAGGGTGGCAAATTCAAACCATTTTCGAGAGCAAACATGAGTTGAATTGTTCCAATTCTTGCGATATAGTCTATACTTGCTTATGTGCGTCACATAATAAAGTTAGCTAATAACCGGAATAAGAACACATGAGGTTTATAAAACATCATATCATGATTAGTAGAGGCTGATCCTTTGATTGGGCGAGCGGGGGTGCTCATTTCGGAACCTTCCCCTCTCGTACCCAAGTTCCCGAGCTGAGGCAACTCTGGTAATGATGGACAGTGGCCTTTGGCACGAGTTAGGGTTTCCTAAATTTTTCAAAAATAAAATATTTAGGTGGCGACTCTGTAATCTGGCAAAGTAGTCCAATTTTGGCATTATTTGATTTAAAATTGATTTTTCAAAAAGATTTGCCAGATTGGACTCTTTGGTGTTTATCAGTTTCATATTGCACTTGTGAGACTAGATTCAGAATCATAGGTAGAGTTCAAATTGTGAGGCCTTCTTTTCAAACCTTTTCCGAAAGGTGGGGGCGCGAGAAAAAGGTGAGCCTACACTAAGGAGCCACTGAAGGCAGATGAGTGGCTTGAACAGATAGTGATGACGTTCGAGATGCTTGGCATCGAAGACGACCAGTTGAGGGTGACCTTGACGTCTTTCCAGCTAAAGGGGGATGTGGGTCAGTGATGGAAGTATGTGTGAGGACGCATTTGAGGGACTTGGGAGGCTTTTGTCAACGCCTTCCAAGACAAGTTTCTACCTCCCACGGTTAGGGAGAAGTTGAGAGACCTTTTCTTCAAGTTAGTGCAATTGAACACACCAGTGGCTAAGTTTGAAACCACATTCGCTGGTTTGTCTAGGTTTGCACCGAAGTTGGTGGCGATCGAGGAGCGCCGGTGTCTGGAGTTTGAGAAGAGGCTGAGGACTGGCCTGTGTTTGAGTGGTCGTTCATAATTTGAGACTATGGACGCCTCATAGAAGTGGCGCCCATCTTAAGACTATCATGTAGGCTAAGGAGGGAAGGATGAAGGGCTCTAGGAGGAGTCAAGATAGTCGAGAGACAATAAGAGAGAGGGTCCTAACCTCAAGGTCCCATAGAGTACAGTCGAGGTCTACTTTTCCAGTGCCGAGTTCGGGTTCTAGGAGAGGTGGTCAGGGGGGTGTGACTTGTTTCAAATGTGGTCAGTTGGGCCACAAGTCTCCAGCTTGCCCACAGAGAGGAGGAAGGTAGCGAGCAGCTTCATTTTTGGCTTATTCTTAGGGCCAGAGTCAGGATAGAGGGTAGCTGCCCACTTGTTATCAGTGTGGGCAGGCGGGGCACCTGAAGAGATTTTGCCCTCAATCTGGTTCGAGGCAGACTTAGAGTCACCAGCTAGCATAGTTAGCACAAGCCTCGAGGGCCAATCAAGGAGCCTCTTCAGCTCAATCCATGCTGCAGTCTTATGCTCTGAGGGGTGAGCAGGTAGATCAGAGGCCAACAAGGCATGTGTATGCTGTTACCATGCCAGATCTTGTTTCGGCTCCATTTGTAGTGAGAGGTACCTTTTTGTTTTGCAATTCAGTTGCTAATATGTTGATTGATACAGTTGCATCCCATTATTTTATCTCATCTACATTTGCATTGGTTTTGGGACTGAAGTTGGCACAGTTAGCATCTCTTATTTGTGTAGAGTCACCTATTAGTGGTGAACTCATCTTGGAACAGGGGTGTCGGGGTTTTGACATCGAGGTTGCCAGTCGTCGATTACCTTTTGCATTTGTACTACTTGATATGTCTAGTTTTGATGTTATTTTGGGTATGGACTAGTTATCGTCATACCAGGCTGTTATAGATTGCTACCATCAAAGGGTTACTGTGTGTAACTTGAACGGTGACTACTTTTATTTCTTGGGGGACTGGGTGTATAGAGCCTTATCACTGGTGTATGATCTGCGTGGGCGGAGTGAGCTTAGTTGTCTTCTTGCTAGCTTCTTGGGTAGTGAGTGTGATGAAGTTCAGGTTGAGTTGCCAAGGGTGGTTTGTGAATGCCCCGATGTCTTTCCCAAGGACCTTACTAGTTTACCACCTCACCGAGAGATTGAGTTCTCTATTGATTTAGTGCCTAGCACGGCACCGTATCAATTTGCACCTGCTAAATTGAGCGAGTTGAAGGTTTAACTCCAGGAGTTGTTAAATAAGGATTTTATCCGCCCCAGTATTTTACCTTGCGGTGCACCGGGTCTTTTTGCTAAAAAGAAAGATGGGGCATTGCGACTTTGTATAGATTATCGGAAGTTGGACTAGGTAACTGTTAAGAACAAGTACCCAATGCCTCATATAAACGATCTATTTGATCAGTTGAAGGGGTCTTGTTGTTTCTCTAAGATAGACCTGAGATCGAGTTATCATCAGTTGAGGGTAAGGGAGGAGGATATCTCGAAAACAACATTCCGTACGCGGTATGGCCATTATGAGTTTCTAGTGATGCCTTTTGGGCTAACCAATGCTCTAGCTATGTTTATGTATTTGATGAACCGGATCTTCCGTGAGCTCCTAGATCATTTCGTGGTCGTCTTTGTGGATGACATTTTGATTTACCCACCCTCTGAAAAAGAACACAAGGAACATTTACAAGTAGTGCTTGAGTTGCTTAGAGTCCATAAGTTGTATGCTAAGTTTGGAAAGTGTGAATTCTGGCTGAAAGAGATTAGATTCCTAGGTCATGTAGTGTCCGGGGAATGGGTGACTGTAGATTCATCCAAGATAGAAGCAGTGCAAGACTGGGCACAACCTGAGAATGCCGTTGAGATTCGTAGTTTTCTGGAGTTGACTGGGTATTATCAGAGGTTTGTAAAGGATTTCTCTAGACTAGCTTCACTTTAACTAGGCTGATGAGGAAAGGAGGCAAATTTGCGTAGGATGAGACCTGTGAGAAGTCGTTCCAGGAACTTAAGGTTAGACTTACCATGGCTCCAGTTTTGATTATTTCGGAGAGGGGTTTGGGTTATTCAATCTATTGTGATGCCTCACATGAAGGTCTGGGTTGCATTTTGATGCAACAAGGAAAGGTAGTAGCCTATGGCTCACGACAGTTGAAAACACACAAGAGGAACTACCCTACCATGACCTAGAGTTAGCAGTGGTGATTTTTGCTCTAAAGATTTGGAGGCACTATCTGTATGGTGAGAAATTTGAGGTGTTTTCCGATCATAAGAGTCTGAACTATCTGTTTACTCAGAAAGACTTGAATTTGAGACAGATAAAGTGGATGAAATTCATAGAGGCTTATGATTTTGAGTTGCATTATCATCCGGGGAAGGCCAATGTTGTGGCTGACGCCTCAAGTAGGAAATCTATTAGCAGCATAGCTTGTATTGCTATCCGAGAATGGGAGATGTTGGGTACTCTTGGGGAGTTTGACTTACATCTTGGCGAGTCCGTGGAATCTGCGGCCTTATTGTAATGGCACAACCTACAGTTGTGAACCGAGTGTTAGAAACGTAGAGGGGTGTTCTTGAGGTAAAAACCATTAGGGAGAAGATCTCCAATGGGAAAGCAGAAAAAGGCTTGGCTGTGTGTCCCGACCAGAGTGTGAGATACCGTGATCGTTTGTTCGCGCTGGAGTCTTGCCGAGAGGAAGTACTCCGAGAGTTTCACCATTCATGTCTTGTGGTGCATCTAGGAGGCACAAAGATGTATCATGATTTGAGTCGCCAGTTTTGGTGGAGAGGTATGAAGAAGGATATAGCCGTGTTTGTATCAAAGTGCCTTGTTTGTCAGCAAGTGAAGGCTGAGCATCAGAGACTAGTGGGTTTGTTACAACCCTTGCCTATAGCCGAGTGAAAATGGGAGCATGTCACGATGGATTTTTTTATGGGTCTTCCGAGGACTCAAAGAGGTAGTGATGCCATTCGGGTGGTAGTTGACTGGTTAACCAAGTCTACGCATTTTATACCTATGCGTGTGAGTGATTCGGTAGACTATCTTGCCAACTTGTATATCAAGGACATAGTGAGGTTGTATGGGATCCCTGTGATGATTGTTCCAGATAGAGATCCGCATTTCACAGTTTGGTTGTGGCAGAGCTTGCAGAGTGCCTTGGGCACTAGATTGACCTTTAGTACTGCGTACCATACTCAGACTAACGGGTAGTCTGAGCATACTATTCAGATCCTTGAGGATATGCTTTGAGGGTATGTTCTTGACTTTAAGGGTTCATGGGAGAGGCATCTTCCCTTGGCGGAGTTTGCCTATAACAATAGCTTTCAATCGAGTATTGGCATGGCACCATTTGAGGCCTTGTATGATCGACCGTATAGATCTCCAGTGTGTTGGGCCGAGGTGGGTGATGCACCTTTGTTGGGCCTAGGGTTGGTTCGGGAAACGACGAACCATTTGAGGCCTTGTGTGATCGACCTTATAGATCTCCAGTGTGTTGGGCCGAGGTGGGTAATGCACCTTTGTTGGGCCCAGGGTTGGTTCGAGAAACGACGAAGAAGGTGGCACTTATTCGTAAAAGGTTGGTTACGGCTCAGAGTCGCCAGAAAAGTTATGTCAACCCTAGAATGAGGCCCTTGTCTTTTGAGGTGGAAGACCATGTCTTTTTGAAAATATCACCTAGATGGAGTTTGATGAGATTTGGAAAGAGTGGGAAGTTATCCCCTCGATTTATTGGCCGTTTTGAGATCCTTGGGCGGATTGGGGAGATTACTTATCGTTTGGCGTTGCCGCGACAACTTTCCGAAGTGCATGACGGGTTTCATATTAGTATGCTTCGGAAGTATGAACCAAATTCGTCATATGTGTTGGATTGGACCGACTTGGAGGTAGATGAGGATGCCTCGTATGAGAAGAGATCGGTGAGAGTCTTGGATAAACGGAACCAAGTCTTGCGAGGCAAGACAATTCCTTTAGTAAATGTATTATGGAAACATCACGGGGTCGAGTAAGTGACTTGGGAGTGTGAATTGGAAGTCTGAGAAAAATATCTGGACTTGTTTGTTGATATCTAAACATATATTGAGGTTTTGATTCTGATGATGAAAAGTATAAGCATTGTATATGTTTTAAATTATGAGAACATTATATATGTTGTGGGCATTTTGGAAACATGAATTCAATATAAACATTGCATATGTTTTAAGAATATGAAATATTGTATGTTGTGTCACTCTTGGAGGCATTGTATATGCTAGGTAAATTTTGAAAGTGTGAATTTGATTTAACATTGTAGATATTTTGGGAAATTATAAATTTCATTTTAGATTGGGACTTGTGTATCGAGTCAATGAGAATGGATGACCGAAGGATGGGTCATGGTATTGAATTTGTGAGAATAACATTGTTATGAATGACCTAATGTTGTTTTTGAACTTGATTTGAAATTTCGGGGACAAAATTCTTTAAGGGGGGGAGGTTATAGTGATCCCAGTCTTGACCTGACCCTTGTGGTATTTCAAACTCGGGTTTGATGCTTTCATATTGTTGTTTACCTCTTCCTTCTCTTGTATCTCTTTAGAATTGGCTTTCCGATTGTAGTTGTGCGTTTGGAATAGGTTAGTTGCTTGTTTTTTCAAACCTTTGTTCCCCAGATTTTGGCTCTTGCGCTCAAGCAGGCATTCTTGTGCTGAAGCGAGCTTCAAAAATTTTGCTCCTCCGCTCGAGCGGGACTTGTCAACTCTCAGTATTTTTACAAATCTGTAAATACTGGGAGAGTGCATTGGAAGCTCAAGCACCCAGTCTCACGCTCGAGTGGGGTCCTTCGTCTGTAAAACCTCTAGAAGTGCGTATCCCACGCTCGAGCGCCACTTTTCACGCTTGAGCAAAACATTGTGTCTGACGCTCGAGCGTCACTTTCCACGCTCGAGCGGACTGCGTGTATGTCAGTCAATGAAAACGACTTTTTATATCACTTTTTCATTTCTCTCTCTCTAAAACTTTCCAAAAACCTAAATCTTGAGTTTCCCTTTCTCTAAATCTCACATTCTCCCTTCTATTTCATCTAGATCCGTTGATCTTTTCACCCTAGTGATTTTGAAAAAAAGGTGAAGCGTCTCAAAATCTTCATTTTGATCCGAATAGAAGTGGGTTTCGGTGTTTTTGTAATTTCACTCTTCCTTGGCTTGTCTTCTCTCTTTGAGGTAGGAATTTTCTACACTTTGTTATGATTTTTAACTTAGTTATTTGTGATTGTGTAACAATGGTAGGATTTGGGAACATTTTGAGCCAAACCTAAGGTTTGGGTGAAATGTGAAAGTGGGGTTTTTGGTGGAAATGAAATAAATGAACTTGGGGTTGAAAATAAAGTCATGTTATGTCAAAATGGATGATTTTGGTATTTAGATTGGTATTTTGAAAAGAGGGATTTTTTTCCTAAATTGATTATCATAATTATTTTGTATAAATAATTGAAACTGCTTTTGTTAACATGAAATTGAGCAGGTATTGGGATAGATGGAGGAACCCAACATATAATACTTCGGTGTCATTTGGTAACACTTACGTTTTCAGTTTTCTATTTATATTTACAAAAATTTTAAAAACTCAAATAAAAACTTGTTTAGTAAAATTTTTGATTTATAAATCAGTGGTCTCAGTTTATAAATTGGCTTTCCGATTGTAGTTGTGCATTTGGAACAGGTTGGTTGCTTGTTTTTTCAAACCTTTGTTGTCCAAATTTTGGCTCTTGCGCTCAAGCGAGCTTCACAAATTTTGCTCCTCTGCTCGAGCGGGACTTGTCAACTCTCAGTATTTTTACAAATCTGTAAATACTGGGAGAGTGCATTGGAAGCTTGAGCACCCAGTCTCATGCTCGAGCGGGGTCTTTCGTCTGTAAAACCTCTGGAAATGTGTATCCTACGCTCGAGCGCTACTTTTCACGCTCGAGCGAAACATTGTGTCTGACGCTCAAGCGTCACTTTCCACGCTCGAGCGGAGTGCATGTATGTCAGTCAATGAAAACGACTTTTTGTATCACTTTTTCATTTCTCTCTCTCTCTCTAAAACTTTCCAAAAACCTAAATCTTGAGTTTCCCTTTCTCTAAAACTCACATTCTCCCTTCTATTTCATCTAGATCCGTTGATCTTTTCACCCTAGTGCTTTTGAAAAAAAGGTGAAGCATCTCAAGATCTTCATTTTGATCCGAATAGAAGTGGGTTTCGGTGTTCTTGTAATTTCACTCTTGCTTGGCTTGTCTTCTCTCTTTGAGGTAGGAATTTTCTACACTTTGTTATGATTTTTAACTTAGTTATTTGTGGTTTTGTAACAATGGTGGGATTTGGGAGCATTTTGAGCCAAACCTAAGGTTTGGGTGAGATGTGAAAGAGGGTTTTTGGTGGAAATGAAATAAATGAACTTGGGGTGGAAAATAAAGTCATGTTATGTCAAAATAGATGATTTTGGTATTTAGATTGGTATTTTGAAAAGAGGGATTTTTTCCCTAAATTGATTATCATAATTATTTTGTATAAATAATTGAAACTGCTTTTGTTAACATGAAATTGAGCAGGTATTGGAATAGATGGAGGAACCCAGCATATAATACTTCAGTGCCGTTTGGTAACACTTACGTTTTCAGTTTTTTGTTTATATTTACAAAATTTAAAAAACTCAAATAAAAACTTGTTTAGTAAAATTTTTGATTTATAAATCACTAGTCCCAGTTTATAAATTTGGCCAAAAAATGTGTTTTCGTTTTGAGTTCTGAGTTTTTTTTTTTTTTTTTTTTTTTTACCACCCAACACCAGCCACCACCCGCCATCATTTTCCACCACCGTCTTCTGGAACTGCCACCCACCCCACCACCACCCACCACCACCACTCCACCACCGCCCCACCACCACCGCCACCCACTTGCCACCCACCACCCACCACCACCACCACCACCACCACCACCCACCACCACCACCACCACCCACCTGCCACCACCACCACCACCACTCACCACCTGCTACCACCACCACCACCACCCGCCACCACCACCACCACTGCCACCACCACCACCCACCCACCACCACCACCACCACCACCACCACCACCACCGCCTGCCACCATCCACCACCACCCGCCATCCACCACCACCACCACCACCCACCACCACCACCACCACCCACTGCCACCACCACTACCCACACCACCCACCATCACCACCACCCACACCCACCACCCACCTACCATCACCACCCACCACCACACCATCCACCACCACCACCACCACCACCACCCACTGCTACCACCACCACCCGCCATCGTCACCCACCCATCCATCACCACCACCCGCCATCTGCCACCCACTTGCCACCACCACCCACCACTGCCACCACTACCACCACCACTACCACCACCACCGCCACCGCCACACCCACCCACCCACCATCACCACCCACCATCTACCTCACCACCCACCACCACCGATCATCTGCCACACCCACCACCACCACCACCCGCCACCACCACCACCACCACCACCCACTGCTACCACCACCACCCGCCACCACTACCACCTGCCACCACCACCCACCCGCCACCCACCTGCCACCACCACCCGCCATCCGCCACCCACCTGCCGCCACCACCCGCCATCCGCCTCTCACCTGCCGCCACCACCCGCCATCCGCCACCCACCTGCCACCACCACCCACCAATACCAGCTACCTACCACCCAACTACCCACCCATCAATACCAGCTACCTACCACCCACCGTCACCACTTTCCACCACCGTCTTCCGCCGCCACTTGCCACCGCTTGCCATTTCTCACTCTTTTTTATATTTTTAAATTTTTTTTAAACATTTTGTCAATTACCAAATGCGTTTGCAGTTTATGTTTTTCTAAAGATAAACAAAAACCAGTTTATAAAATTTTTGTAAATATAAACTGAAAACGTAAACGTTACCAAACACGTCACATCTTTGGAAATTTTAGATAATTTATTTTTCTTGAGATTGCATATCTATTTAGAAATATCTATATTGGGCTATCGGTGGAGGGTGGTTTTAATTGTTGTAGAAATTGCATGTGGATTAGGTGAATTGAAACTAATCTCTTGTTGGTTGTCATTGAATATGACTATGATTATATACATTGTATATGTATGATTATTTGGGAGAAGAAAGGGGATGTACTCCATATGTATTTGTGTGTTTATATACATTGCATATGTATGATTGTTTGGAAGGAGAAAGGGGATGGACTCCATTATGTGCGAGGAGAAAGGGGATGGACTCCATTATAATTAAGTTGGTCGGAGTGTCCTAGGTGAAAGTCCTGAAATTTATACATGGGTGCCAATCCCGAGGATGAAATATCCGTAAAATGGCAATTGGAAGTGTTATGTGTTAATTGTGAAGTTGTTAAACCATTGAGTTGTAGTCTCATTTGGGTTATTGAAAAATAATGTAGTTGATTCATGTATTGAAATGTATTGAGGAAAAAGAATGAAATGGAACATGGACTTGATATTTGATGACTATAAGAAATGTGAATGCTCTATCCCTAGCATTGTATATGCACAATGCACTTATATCTTTGTTAAATCTCATATATTGTGTTAGAATATTCTTACTGGGCTTTGGCCCACCTTATTTAGAAAACCATTTTCAGGTACCGGTGACATACTTCCTCCAAGGATGTAGCTTGGGGGGACCTAACAGCTGGAGGCTCTATTTTGTTGTTTAAATGTTTATTCAAGCTAAGGGCTTTATATGTACAGAGCCTATGACTCTCTTTGTTATAACCAAGTAATGTCTTGGTAAGGCATTTATTTTGTTGTCATTAACTGGTATTACATGCTATAGATTCAGGATTATGAATCCCATTGCATGTATTATCTTTTGTAATACGAACTCTGATAAATGAAAATATATCAATTCATTATTCTCACTTCTCTTATGAGTTGGATTATTTGTAATATTTTAGGGAATTCTTGTCACACCCCAAACTACGCCCTAAAAGTTTGGGCATGACCTATTCGAAAATGGGCGCTAAACTTTGTTATACATAACATACGGGCCTGAGCGGAAGCATTTAATAATATAAAATACATAGAATAACATCCATTGAGCTATTACTAACATGCGAGATCACATACACGTACTTCGCTCCTTTCTTGGCGTATAACTAAACATTATTAAAGGAAAGGGTTATATGCATACATTTTCACTTGGATAGACAATTAACCAAATATTTAACAAAACTTCTGAGACATGCATAGGCACAGTGCAGGTGCTGAACACATCTTGAGGTTGACAAATGAAAGGCGAGCATCAAGGTTAAGCCCGACCTCCAAGGTGGTCACCTCTGAGCAGACATAACACAAAGTAAGCGGGCTCGATGAATAATAGTACATAAGCGAGCGGTGCTTCATTTGAAACATAATATATCAATGCGTAAATTGCAAAGTTAACATAATTAGTGCATACGTACTAATTTCATAACGACCTTAGGCCCATCTTGAAACATAATAACTTGAAACATAATAACTTGAAGCATAATAACTTGAAACATAATAACTTGAAACATAACATCTTAAAGCATAATGGCTTTAAGCCCTAGAATATTATAGCATTAAACTTTCAAACGTGTTGGCATAAAGCCCTTGAAACTTGTGCACGAGGCCCTTGAAACATATGGTACGAGGCCCTTGGAACATATGTACGAGGCCCTTGAAACTTGTGGCATAAAGCCCTTGTAACATATTGGCACTAAGGCCCTTGAAAGTGGCATGAAGCCCTTGAAAAGGTTGGCTTAAAAGCCCTTGAAATGTACGAGGCCCTTGTAAATGGCAATAAGCCCTTGTAATTGGCATATCTTGTCATATCATAATGGAAGTATATCATACATGTTCTTTATGAATATTCCTTATACTTGAACCATAACAGAAATTATAAGTCATACATGTAACATACTTGATCTTGTAACATTCTTGAACTGGGAACCCGCTTGAACTTATAATATGCGTAAACTTGTAACATACGTAAATTTATAACATAAACTTGTAAACTTGTAACATACGTAACATACGTATACTTGTCTTTACTTGCACTTGTAACATATATAAACTTGTACCATACTTGAACTGGTAACTTACGAAAACTTGTAAACTTGCAACATACTTTAACTTGTATATACTTTAACTTGTACATTTACTTAACCTTGTGCATACTTGAACTTGCCACATATATATAGACTTGCAACATTCTTAACATACTTGACTTATTACATATGTAAACTTATCTTAGAGTCTTACAGAATTCCAGAATCTTAGGAAGGTTGTTTCATTCTTTCTCTTACTTATTTACCTTCCTTGAATCATCTACATAAGCATATAACATTTATCTCCCTTGAAATATTTACTTAAACATTTTATCTTCCTTGAAACATTTACTTAAACATATAACATTTATCTTCCTTGAATCATTTACATACATAAGTAACGGAATTAACAGAATACTAATGGCAATCGTTAGCGGTGTAAAGTGTACTACTACTCACAGTGCATTGGTGAAGCATTTATCCCTCCCGAAGCGTGTCCTACACACATATGAAGTCACACATTAATTCTTTAAATCATTTCCCCTAATTTTCCTTTCTCATTTTAACATGATTACAATGCCCATAACAAGGTTCATTCGTAAATTTTTAACATTATTTCAAAACATCTTAGAAATCCAATTAAACTTGTTTACGTGTAATTCAACCCACCAATTCCATGATTCTATTTTCAATTTGAGCAAAATCATTATTTATCATCACAAATTAACCTAGGGTTTTCAAGAACATAAAGTTTTCCATAAAAATTCATACTTCTCATACCATGACCTTACATCCCAATTTCCTCCTTGATTATACATCTAAGGATTATACTCCATCACTTTAACCCATCAATTGGACCCTCAATGCTTCAAACCCGAAATTTCCAAATCTCATAATTTACTCTATATGCTCAAATATACAAATTTGTATATCAATACAATGGAAATACCACAAATCTATCTCTTAATGTAAGTATTGAAGAGTATTAGAACCCTTACCTCCTTGAATCAACAAAAGAGCAAGCTTGAAGAGAAACCTTAAATCCAAGTTCAATCGGTTTAAAACATTGATCTTTTCTTAGTGTCCATCATTGATACAAAACCCATGGTGGATTGTTGCTCAAATTAGAGGAACTCAAGGTTTTGAGGCTAGGGTTTCGGAGGGTTTCGAACTTAGGAGAAGAGGAAAGAAGAGAGGGGAAAGAAAATGTGGAAAAAGATCTCAAAATCCCGTTTTTTAAGCTGCTGTCCCGTAATTCCCGTTCGGGCGGAGGAATTCCCGCTCGAGCGTACTGTTTTCACAGATTTCGAAACTTTGAACAGGTATAACTCCCTCATCCGGACTCCGTTTTAGGTCATTCTTGTGTTCAAATTGAAGCCCCGGAACTAAGCTTTCCAATGGTCCTAACCTCACATCCATATTAAAAGTGTAGAAAAAGAAAAGGGCAAATGAGTGACGGTTGGTCGTAAACGAATTATTCAAATTAAGGTTTTTGGTCCAATCTTACTTTACCATCATCTTATCATCTCAATCAATATTCCAAAATAAGGTAAGAACATTTCAAATACACTAAGAAGAACATCAAAAATGAGCCCACATGCTTCAGAATCAAACTTAACCAGGCGACCCGCTCGAGCGCCCAACCTTGCGCTCGAGCGCGCAGACCAACAAAGTCATCCGCTCGAGCGTCGACTCCGCTCGGCGGAAAATCCTACCGCCAAAATATCGAATTAAATGCGCAAAATTCGTGGGACCCCCAAAAGTCCGCTCGAGCGGCCACTCATCCGCTCGAGCGGAGGAAGGAATTTCTGGGTCGTTACAATTACAGCTTCAGATTCAACACCTCCAACAGGCCTTTCAAAGTCTTCAGCCTCACACATCCGCTATTTTCATCACTCTCTCCAAACCACCTAACAACCTCTTCATGGCTTCCTCTACAACCCATCAACCTCTACCACTGCCACCGTTTCATCACTGCCACTATTAACTCGACTCGATAGCCAATCCAACTCAACTATCCGACAGTCCACGATCGCCACCTATTGCCTCTCTATCTCTCTTTCTCTCCACCTTCTCTTCCTCCACTGTAATCTTCACTCTCAGTTCCTCAAATTTCTCAATATGGCTCTCCGTCATGTTGGCCAAGCTCGATCCAAGGACCTGAGTCTACCAGAGCATATCAACGAGTCGGAATGCCATAAGTGGCTTCCAACCGGTGACCTAGTGGTAAGCATTCTCTAGAGGGCTTAACCAAATTGGGACAAAGAAAGCTAGCACATCCTTATGAGCTAAAGCCCATTTGGCTGTGTAGTAGGCCTTGTGGTGAGTTGTGCATTTAGCCACCAGAGTTTCATAGTCTGACTCCTTTGAAGCTTCACTTGAAACCCTTAGAAAGACTTGGAGATCTACTTCAAGTTGATGAACCCACCTCTTAAAGAATTATGAGAACCTTTCCTGAACTTGGTTTTCATTTCTTTTCAAGAGAGAGATCAAATGAAAGTGAAATTTGAAAGGTACATACATGTATATATATTGTTTTTAATTTTATGGTGGAGTTTTATATTTTAAGAGATATTAATGTAAATTTTCATGAATGAGTATGAGTGACCACATAGATGGTAGAGGCTTAGGACCCAGTGCAATCAGCCACTAGTTCACTTCAAGGGGTGGCCGACGCTTTGCATTTGTTTTCCCTTTCTCTCTCTGTGTGTAATTTTCTCTTTCTTATCTTTTGACTGTGTTCAAGAGTCATGCATGCATGCAAAGTACGAGTCCGGATCCTTCGCCATTCTATCCTGCAAGGTTTTTGTAGTGATTTTAAAAACGACGTCATTTTGATACCTTTTTTTTTTCTTTTTGCTTTCCTAACCCACCTAACAAACGAGTTCAAGAGTTGGAACAGAGAGACGAAACGAAGAAGAGAACGACAGCAGCAGCAAGGCTAGGCAAAGCGACAAGGAGGCGGCGGTGGTGGCAACGACGAGGCAACTGTAATTAAAATTGTTAAGATCAAAATCCTACACAAGATTGTTTCGGGGGTTTGTTGGATCGAATCGTAGGATCGGATCAAGGATCATAAGATCCTACTAAAATGATTAAAAAAAAATGCAATAATTTTTATATAACTAAGTAATACTATCAAAATATATTTAAAATAACCACCCAAAAAAAAAAAAGAAATATAGCAATTCAATATAGCATTCAAATATATATATATTTTTTTCAAAAAAGAAGTCAAAAACAAAATAAAAGCAAATACTAACACTTGCACACCATTGTCATTGTTTCTTAATGAAAATAAGACAAACTAAATAAAGGAATAACAAATAAAAGACTAAAATAAGTCATCATGGTCGCCGAAATTATCATTATTGCCACAATCAACATTAATCATTGCCACATCATCATCACCAACGGTGCCATCCAAGTCCTCAATGTCTTTACCAATAGTAGCATCTTCAAAGCGATGATCAAAATCCCTTTGAGCATCCATGTTTTGATCCATTGCATCATCATCACTTATTTCATGAACTTCATCATGTTCTCCACCAATATGATTATGACCTAAGTTGGTGTAAACAAAAAAAATAAAAATAAAGTTGAAGCTTTAATTTCTAATTAAAACTAAAAGATGTGTACATAAACTTACAAGCTTGTTACAAATTCCTTCCAAGGGCCTCCACTTTGTCTTCATCCGAATCACATCCATGTCGAGCATTCCTATCAAGCACACTCAACCAATTTCCTTCTCTTGGAAAAGTCAAAGTCTCTCTCTCTCTCTCTCTCTCTCTCTCTATTATCCATTCATCGTCTGATAGGACATCATCCAAACATAATAGATTCACGATTGCTTGTCTATTCATGTGTCATTGTCTCAATTTCAAATTGTACACAACAAATGCCAAGTCATTTATGCTCTTTTGGTATTCCTCCGCTTTGAATGTACCATCTCAAAAGCACTCCAATTGCGCTCACACTCTGATGAACTACATGTTAAAATTAATATCCTAATTGCAAACCTCTTCAACTCGGGGCATTCATCACTAAAAGAGTCGTACCAATCAGCTACATGAAAGTTTAGTTATAAATTTAAAATTGACGAAATGAAAACGAATAATTAGATATTAAAAATGATACAAATCAACTTATAGTAAAAATAAAAAAAACACCTAGAGATTTCTTTTTTCTAGTCATGATTGCATTTTGTATGCCAAAGAGTCCTCTTGCATTCTTGAATGCATCAATTTGCAAATCTATATTCACCCTCTCATTAGCATCAAGAATCATTCTTTCAAGACATTTGCACAACCCAATTTTAACCTCAGCATCGGGTTGAAAATTAGGACTATAATGAAACTGAGAGTTCAAGAAGTATGTTGTAGCATGCAATGGGTGATGGAGTTGGGATTCCCATCTTCTATAAATGATGGTCCATGTAGGATAATAGCTAACACCATTGAATATTAACGAACAAATAAAAAGTTTAGGGAAATATAGTAGTAAAGTAAATAAGTTTAACTAAATAAAAAGTTTACCATGAAAAAATATTATTGAAATTGCTTTGAATTTCCTCTTTCACACGATCCATTGCCTTATAAATGAATCCCATCGTCGGATGCTCATCTAAATCCACCAATCTAAGTACTTTAATGAAGCGATACGCATGCCTTCAAGCACAAAGAAATGCCCTTCCGAAAATTATGATTATCTAAACCAATATCTTCAAATTTTTTCCCTTTTTGGACCTTGCAAATGGACTATTTCTCTACTTGGGTAATGTAAACAAAGAGAACAATGAACCTTTTTGCTCATGAAGGCGCCTCAAGGTCAAGTAAGAGGAGGCAAATGGAGTTACTGCCGGCCTAATAAGTTCAATACCTTTGGTGAACTCCTTCATCCAATGAATAAGATTAGTTCTTGAATAAATGTATGCCACAATTCTTTTCCCTTTTTTAATTGTAACTCGATGAAATTGGATTTGCTTCTCAAAATCCTCTAACATCAAATCTATAAAATGGGTGGCACAAGGTGTCCAAAACAAGCTTTTCCTCTTATCCATTAACATTTCTCTGCTAACTTATAATTAGAAGCATTGTCTGTCACCACTGGCATGACATGTTTCACTCTAACCTTCTCAACAACCTCATCCAACATCTCAAAAGCCTTTTCACCGATTTTTGAAGTGTTGGATGTATCCAATGATGATAGAAAGATAGTTCCATTAGGACTATTGACAAGAAAATTACAAATTGACTTTCTCTTTTTATCCGACTATTCATCGGACATAATTGTACACCCAGTCTTTTTCCATTGTTCCTTGAACTCATCAAGTACTTGCAATGTCTCACGTACTTCTTTTTTTTTTTTTTTTTTTAAATGCCACCCTAATTTCATGGTAAGATAGTAGCACAAGGCCTTTTCCATAATCTCCAATTTTCTTAACCATAAGTGAAAATATAGGGTTATTGACACAATTAAAAGGAATTTGTAATACCCCTGTCCCGTAAAATGTTAAATAGTCCTTAATATGCGCATGATTATGTGTTTAATACAATTTTGTGTGCCATTATGTGAAATATGTGGTTTTGAATTTCTATCTATTCACTGTAGGAATATCTGTTTGATTAGCTACTTAGAAATTAAATTGAAAGCCTTATCGGCCACAGAACCCGAAATTGACTACGCCATTGTGATTAGTGTAATTTTTAGAGCCTACGGTGAAGTTTAATTGAAAATTGATTCGGGTCAGATTAAATTGATTAAATTGATGATTTAGTGCTCAATTATTTAATATTATTAAATAATGGTTAGTGGGGTCTTATGTGTGAGACCATATATACTCTCATTGTCTCTTTTGAACTCAAGATCTAATTTTGGTGCCTTGAGAGAGAGAGGAAGAGCCGGCCATAGAGATAGAAGGGAGAGACTTGTGCAATTTTAGCCTAAAGCTTGATAATTTGTAGACCAAATTCAAGATTTGACCATAATTTATGAAGAATTGAGCCTCTAGGTAAGTGGATTCATGAATATTGAGTTGTAATTTTGTGAATTCAAATTGGAATAATGGTCAAGAACATGAATTTGGTTGAGCATGATGTAATCGAAGTGGTTTTGTTGAATTGAGGGCCAATATGTGCATGTATGCAAGAAATTGTTTTAAATTTGCATGTTTAAGCTTGAAATACATGATTCATGTAGAGTTCTAGTTAAAGTTCATGTTATGATCACCATTTGTATCATCTAAGTTGAGAATAAGAGTAATGCATCACATGCATGTGCAATCTATGGGAGTAGAAGCTTTGAATGCATGAAGTTGCTATGTTAATAATGAATTTGGTGGAGGATGAGCCATGCATGGGTTTGATTTATGAAATTGGGCTTCAAAATGTTGTAATTTAGTGTTTGTACCATGTTAGTACACATATATATGAAGTTTGAGTAAAAACCATGCATTTGGAGCCTTTGAATTTGAAGTTGAAGCTCAAGAACATGTTATGGATTTTCCAAAAATTTGAAGTCTGCTCGAGTGGAAACCGCCACTCGGCGTGAATCGTGCTCGGTATTTTTCTGCAGACCATGATGTTACGCTCGGCGGAAAGTTCACACTCGAGCGAGGAGATTTGTAGGATGAACTTCTGCTCGAGCGTTCGAGTTGGCCTTCGGCGTAAAAATGATGCATCGATTTTTGCGACATGGTTATGCCGGCGAGGAAGTTCACACTCGAGTGGGGAGCCATGTACAGAGGCCTTCCGCCCGAGCACCAGAATGAACGCGTAAGCGTAAATTTCACCTATCCAGTACTTTTACAGGCCTCAAGGGTCTGCTCGAGCGGGGAAGTCCACGCTCGAGCGGGGACCTTGTTTTCTGAAATTTTGAAAATGCATTCTGTGTTTTGTTTTATGTTCGCTTTCACTTCTAAGTACTCTTAGGCATGCATTGAGCATTGCAATTGAGTTAAAGAGAAAAGAATAAAGCCTAAAGAGGAAAATGTGAATTTGGGAATGGATTGAATGGTTGTTGACCCTTTTGTGTTCATGGACTGTGTAGGGTCAAGCTCCAGCGCAAACTAACCAACCGATCACTATGAGTAATATCGATATTTGAAAACTTATCAGTCGTTCAATTGCTTATTTCCTCATAAGCCTTATGAGTCTGCCAGTTTGAATTATGGGTAAATGTTTGATACGAATGAATGAATGGGCCGAAGGCCATTTTGACATAAATGAATGGGCTAAAGGCCGTTTTGACATGAATGATTGGACCGAAGGCCGTTTCGATATAAATGAATGGGCCGAAGGCCGTTTTGACATGGATGGATGGGCCATAGGCCGTTTTGATGAGAATAGATGGGCCAGAGGCCGTTTTGACATAAATGAGTGGGCTAGAGGCTATTTTGATAGGAATGAAAAATAATTGTTATATAAAAGTGTGAATTGGGCCCAAGGCCATTCGGAGTATGTTGTTCTACATATCGTTGTGTCTTCTTATTTGATATTATTCACTGGGCTACCGCTCATGCTCATTCATGTGTTTGTAGGTGAGCCAAGAGAGGTCAAACCCATTACTTGAAGTCAGGTGTGGAACAACCGAGTTTTGGAAAGTCAGCCCTAGTGTCTCACGCACGAGACTCGTCTTCGCCTTTCTGCTATGCTATGTTATTTTGTCATGTAAGCGAGGACTCTGCATATGTCTGTATATAGTTTTCATGGGTTGACTTAGCTTTTGGATGATCCTGTTTGTACGGAACTTATGCTACTATATATATTTGTTGTGAGTTATTAATGTATATATGTTTGGTTGTTTGGATGTGCCATGTAAGCACAGCTCTATGGACAAAGTTTTGAACTGCTTCCGTTTGGCCCCTATTAACTCTGTTAGGAATACGTCTGTTTTGGTTTGAGACCGTAGGTAATCTCATGATTACTGGCCGGTTGTGTCCTTAACCCATGGGGACGGGTTCGGGTCATGACAGAATTGCACTAGTGTAAAAAAACCCGGACAATTGTTTGACAAACATCATCTCTCTCTTCTTTCTTAAATATTTGATTGATAGTTTTTTTTTTTTTTTTTTTGGTGCCAAGACTTATTCATCTGAAATTTATCCACACGCCCATAATGTTTTTGTTTGTTTTGATGGCCAGCATCGAATAGTTCCACTTCTTCATCATAATCATCATCACCAATATCAAGCATCCTCCTTTTCTTATTTTGAGACATAATGTTTGTGTTCTTAAAAGACTCATAACATCTTTTGGAACTTGGGGACATGGTTCGACATTTTGATGAGTGCATGCCAAACAGTGTTTTAATCTAAATATTCCTTCAGAACAAGTAGCATTACAATACTTGCATTTTGCCTTTTTGCTTGCAGCATCTATTTCAATGCCATGTTCCCAACCAGGATCAGATATGTGACAAACAGCATTTTTCCTCTTCCTCCCTCTTCCTGAACTAGAGGCTGGCATTGTGTTACTATGCTAGTTGTGTGCTGCAAATTGTGAAAATTAAAAGAATTTTTTCCAGCAAAGTTTAGGGACAAAGCAGCAAAGAAGAACAATAGTAGCAGCAAAGAAGAACCAAGAAAAATGAAGAAGAAAAAAAAAAGGAAAATGAAGAAACTGAACAACACATACAAAAATATAATATATATATATACAAAAACAAAAAAAAATAAGAGCAAAAAAATGGTGATTCTGTTTATACAAAAATATAAATATATATGTATATAATATATAGAAACAAGAAAAAGAAGAGTAAAAAAAATGTTGATTCAGATAATAGAGAAGATTCGAAGAAGAGCAGTGAAGAAGATTCGAACTACAGAGAAGAAAAGGAGGAAAAAGGAAGCCGAGAGAAGGAAAAATAGTGATTTGAATTACAGAGAAGATTTGAAAAAGAGCAGTGAAGAAAAAGAAAAGCAACAGTGAAGAAAAAGAAGAAATGAAGAAGAAGACAAAAAAAAAAAAAAAGAAAAAGATGGAAGATTTGAAGAAGAAGAAGCGTACCAGGTTTGGTTAACATAAAATCTGAAATTTGATGTCCAATTTCTCTTTCCCTAATTTGTATTGCCCTAAAAAGAAATGAAGAAGAAGACAAAAAAATAAATAAATAAAAAGATGGAAGATTTGAAGAAGAAGAAAAAGTGTACCAGATTTGATTAACATAAAATCTAAAATTTGATGTCCAATTTCTCTTTCCCTAATTTGTATTGCCCTAATCGCAGCTCAGAGGGCCCAACTTTTCTTCTTTTTTGTGGGTTTTGATCAAAAATTTATTTTTTCTTTGTTGTGTCTTTTTTTGCTGATTTAAGGCTTGAATCCACCATTAACGATCTCTTTTGGTGCTTCTCTTTTAGTTTAGGATTAATTTTAGTTTTTATCCATGTGCATTTGGACATAAAATGAAAATGCATATACTCATATGTTTGTTTGTACTCTTAATGAGATGATCCTCCACGAAAAGAGCAGTTGCATTGGGAGTCTTGTTCATATCCTCCCATGCTTTGGTTGAAAGCAAAAATAGAAGAAAACTCAAAAATCATTGAAAATTTTATGAACTTCTCACCCAAATAAAAAATGTTAATTTCTCATCCAAATCAAATACCCAAATTATTTTTGCCAGTGACCTTCATTCGCCGTTCATTTTTTCTCCTCCTTCGTTTGGCTACACTGCAGAAACTACTGTAAGATAAAACAACGGAGGATCCAAACTCTGCAAAGTACCACTTCGATATTGCGAACATGTGTCCCTACATGAAGGAAACCCATGTAATTCATGCTTCACAACATGCACCCCATGTACCATGAAAAGCCGTCAGAATTGGTAAGAGAGTTACTCCTCTCTGTGAAAATTAAAATAATTTTAATTTAGAAAGAAGAATACCTCCTGCCATGATGTTCAAGCCTTTGAATCTTTATCCTTGAATGATCAAATCTTGAATGTATAAAGAAGCCCACTCACAGAACACTTTTATAGAACCATATGGGAAAAGTGAAAAGGACAGAGTTTCAAGCCTATTCTATTCACAAAACAACGTCTGTGTTTGATGGCTATCACAGGCATATATATAGATAGGCTTGGACCCATATCCAAGTGTAACTCCTCATAAATTCCCACCGTCAGGAAAGTTGTAAAGTCCCATGAAACCACCATATGGGATAGTGAACAAACATCAGTTACCTATTAATCATTAAACTAATTAAATATATATAATAAATATATAATATAAATAAATAAATAAAACAAACATATGGCATATGGGCCACTTTATGGATATTCTTACATTTTCCCACTTGGCATATATAACACACGTTGTTGACTATCGGGTAACTAACAAACTGATGATGGCCATTAAATAAAAATACCCAAACCTTAGAGTTATAATACACGAATCATGGCGGTTATACTCTATCAATTAAGTATTTCGTTCCATGTATTACATTTTATCACGCTCTCAACTTTATGTGGTGTCATTCTTTATGAATAACTTCTAATAAGTTATTCTAGGTCCAATGATCCCTATGGATCAATAGTCCCAATGGACTACATAGCATCACAAATACTTTAGGTGCACAAAATGATGCTTTTCACTAATAATAATCAAAATGTCATGACAAAACAAAATAAAACAACAACTAGAAAAATTATTGAGCTAATCAATCAGTCTTATGCCCTCAACGTGTTTTGAAAACACCTTTACAGAAAGACCTTTGGTCATGGGATCTACAATCATCATATTGATACTAATATGCTCAATGCTGACTTCTTACTTCTTAACACGATCTCAAATAGCAAGATACTGTATGTCAATATCCTTGCTTCGGCTACCACTTTTGTTGTTGTTAGAGAAGAAAACCGCAGCCTAATTATCAGAGTAAACCTTTTATGGCCTAGAAATTGAATCCACAATTCGAAGCCCTATGATAAAATTCCTTAACCAAATAGCCTGTGAGGTTGCTTCAAAGCAGGCTATAAACTCTGCTTCCATTGTTGACGATGCAATTATCGTCTCTTTGGCGTTTTTCCATGAAACAGCACCGCCTGCTAGCAGATAGACATATCCTAAAGTGGATTTTTTGGAATCTTGACAACCCGCAAAATCCGAGTCTGAATATCCAACCACCTCAAGACAATCAACATACTTGTAAGTAAGCATGCAGTCCTTGGTTCCCTTTAAGTACCTCATGATTTTCTTTGCAACCTTCAATGTTCCATTCTTGGATTACTTTGGTATCTTCCAAGCATCCCAACTGCAAATGCAATGTCAGGTTGTGTACAAACCAAAGCATGCATTAAACTACCTATGGCAAACGCATAGGGAATGCTAACCATTTGTTCATTTTCCAAATCATTCTTCAGATATTGACTTAAATTGAATTTGTCACCCTTTAAAAGGGGCGCTGCATTAGGAGTGCAATTACTCATCTTGAATTTCTCCAAAACTCTTTCAATGTACGCTTTATGAGATAGTCCTAATGTTCTTTTTGGACCTATCTTTGTGAATCTCTATGCCAATGACATAAGAAGCTTCACCCATATCCTTCATTTCAAAATTTTGAGAAAGAAATTGTTTAGTATCATGTAACAATCCCAAATCATTAGATGCAAGTAAAGGGTCATCCACATATAGAATCAGAAAAATGTATTTGCTCCCACTAACCTTAAGGTATATACAATTGTCCACAATATTCTCCGTAAAACCATATAAAGTAACAACATTGTGGAACTTTTAAATACCACTATCGGGAAGCTTGTTTTAGTCCATATATGGATTTCTTGAGCTTGGAAACTAAGTAACTATCTTTATCATAACAAAAACCTTTAGGTTGGTTCATGTATACTTCTTCCTCAAGATCCCCATTTAAAAATGTCATTTTCACATTCATTTGATGTAGCTCTAAATCAAAATGAGCTACTAATGCCATGATAATTCGAAATGAATCCTTTTTAGAAACCGGAGAAAATGTATTATGATAATCGATGCCTTCTCTTTGAGTGAAACCTTTAGCTACGAGTCTGAATTTATATCGTTCGACATTGCCATTTGAGTCTTTCTTGGTCTTATAGACCCATTTACAGCCAACCGCTTTAACTCCTTTAGGCAACTCGACAATTTCCCAAACTTGATTCTTAGTCATAGATTCCAACTCTTCCTTCATGGCATCATACCATAATTTAAAATCATCCCTATTCTTGGCATTGGAAAATGAAATAGGATCATCTTTAGGTCCGATGTCAAAATTAGACTCCATTAAGTATACAAAATAATCACTAGAAATTACTGACTTTCTAGCTCGTGAGGATCTCCTTAATTCTGTAGTCTCAATTGGGACTTGAGCTACAGGCTCTATGTTGACTCGTTCCTCTTGTGGTGAAAGTTCTTGAATTTGTTGATTTTCAAGAATATCGGTTGATTATCTTGAAAGACAACCAATTCACTTATATTCATGGGTGTTGTATCCGGATCTCGTGATTTCTTCCACTATATCTTTCGAGGGTAACTCCCACTAGGGTCAACTTCCTCAATAAACTTAGCATTTCTGGCTTCAACAATTTTAAGTGAATTTGAAGGACAATAAAATCTGTAACCCTTGGAGTTTTTCGCATAGCCTATGAAAAAACCACTAACTGTTCTGGGGTCCAATTTCTTTAAATGTGGGTTATACACCCTCACTTCAACTGGACAACCCCAAACGTGTAAGTGTCTTAAACTTGGCTTCCATCCTTTCCATAACTCAAATGGTGTTTTGGGAACAACCTTTGATGGAACCCTGTTTAAGATATACACGGCAATTTTCAAAGCTTCACTCCACAAATTTATAGACACATTAGAATAACCAAGTATGCTCCTTACCATGTCCATAAGTGTTTGGTTCCTTCTTTCAGCAACATTATTTTGTTGTGGTGTGCCAAGCATTGAATATTGTGTAATAATGCCTTCTTCTTTAAGGAACTTAGCAAATGGACCAGGTAATTGTCCCAATTCTATGTACCTCCCATAATATTCTCCACCACTGTTTGACCTCACAATTTTAATTTTCTTTTCTGTTTGTGTCTCTACCTCTGCTTTAAAAACTTTAAAGGCATCAAGTGCCTCGGCCTTATCAAACAAGAGGTAGAGATACATGTATCGTGTGAAGTCATCAATAAATGAGATAAAATATCTCTGACCATTCAGACAAGGTGGAGTAAATGGTCCACAAATATCAGTGTGTATGATTCCAAGAATTTCCTCACTCTTTTTGGCACCTTTACTGGTCTTGTTGATGCCTTTCCCTTTATCTGATCCACACAAATACCAAAGTTGGTAAAATCAAGAGTCGAAAGGACTTCATCATTAACCAACCTCTTTATTCTCTCAATAGAGATATGTCCCAATCTCCTATGCCAAAGAATAGAGGAGGACTCATCAATAATATTATGCTTAATGCCAATATCATCATGCAAGGTTAAAAGATTTTGTTCAAAAACAAGATCCAAATTTAATTTGTATAAACCATTAATTAAAGTACCAAATCCCACAGAAACAAAGTCTTTAAACAAACTAAAATTTGCACCAACAAACTGAAATTCAAATCCAAACGGTACTAGTCTAGAAACAGAAATTAAGTTTTTTTGAAAAAGATGGAATGTAAATTGCGTTTTCAAGATACAAAACAAAGCATTTTTTAAAACAAGTCGGAAAGTTCCAACTTGACGACGTGCAAACACATCCATCACCGAATAGATGGCTTGTTCACTTCTGTCGGTTTCCTTAGGCTGAGGAAGCCCTGCATGGTATTAGCAATGTGAATTGTAGAACCCGAATCAATCCACCAATCATATTGATGAGTATTAACAAAATTAGATTCATAACACACAAGAGATATGAGATTACCTTTCTTCTCAAGCCATTTCTTATACTTGGGGCAGTCTTTCTTCATGTGACCCTTTTTCTTGTAGAAAAAGCATGCACCCTTATTGCCATGATTTTTAAATGGCACTTTACCAAGTTTCTTCCATTTCTGATCACATTTGCCCTTTTTCCATTACCGTTCTTTATGTGTTGCTAAATGAGGCCTTTCCACTTTTCCATGCTTCAATCTCTCCTCCTCTTGAACACACATGGTCAAAAGTTCATTGATAGACCATTTTCCCTTATGTGTGTTATAAAAAATTTGGAATGCTCCGTATTCCACAGGAAGAGAATTGAGTATGAAATAGACAAGGAATGACTCAGAAATCTCAATTTCTAAGGACTTAAGAGGAGCTGCAATGTCCCTCATTTCCATAATGCGCTTACGCACACTCCTAGAATTGTTATGCTTCATTCCTGATAGTTTGTTCATTAGGGTACTTGCCAATGCTTTGTCAGAACTAACAAATTGCTCTTCAATAGCCCTCATGTAGTTCTTGACCTTATCAGATGGTGGGATTGAGCCCCTAATGCTCTGGCTAATATGTGACTTTATGAGCATTAGGCTTAAGCGATTGGATCGCTCCACTTATCATAAGCACTCTTTTTCTGCGATTGGAACTCTCATCCGTGGCTTCAGGAGATTCATCCACACGAAGTGCCAAATCGAGATCCATGCACCCTAATGTTAGAAGGATTTTGTCCTTCCAGTCCGAAAAATTATTACCATTCAAGAATGGAATACAAGAAGACTCATTAGATAGTACAGAGGTAGAAATCGATGCAATTACCAAGAACATTATTAATGCTTTGAAACAATAGCTATAGGCTGAATCAACCAATGTCAAATTCAATAACAAATCTAAACCTTCCTGTGCACAGAGGTCACTAAAATGTATTAGATTTGCTATTACTTTATAATACGACTAATGAGTTCCGAAATATGTAAGGAAAAGAAAAATCATACATATGGGTTTAGAGTGTTCAATCCCTTTAATACCCAATCCATTATCTTATTCTAATTAAATTTCATACATAATTACTTTCATGTGGGACCAAGAAATTATTTATAAAACATAATTGCAATGTAAAAATGCCAAATTAATTTTTAACCTTATGTGATCAAAATACTGAAGATCACATCTTTATGTCTTATGATGTTGTGGCTATTCTTAAAACATAATAAAATTTTTAAATATGGCATAATTTATTAATGTGAGCAAATTCTTATAGTCACAACAAATACATAATCTTTCAATGCACATAATGTATAATACATACAATCAGAGTAATATCACATGAAAAATCCCAAGACCAAACACATGTAATTCAACCTTATACTAGATTTTGCTTAAAAATTAGACCAAAATAAATTTCATAAGCCCAACACATAGTGTATTCATACTCTTATTTTACATGAATTTTCAATGCATAAATAATTACCTTAATGCATGTAATATAATATTACATTATTTTAGATAACATGCCAATGAATCTCAAAATTATAAAAACTAAAAGAACATGTTATAATTCACATATGAGATTCAATTGAATTTGCTTACTATTTAAATATACAGCGATAATAAACAAAATATCCTTAACAGCATGTTAAAATTTCTTTATAAAAATTCTAGAAATAAATTCAAGTCTTTCATGCCTTTTTAAAATAAACCAAATAAATCCAAATAAAAGTATGAGAATTTATAGATTTTATACAGAATCAGATTAAATATTTTGCTCTTTAATGTGTGTGTCAAAAATAATAGTTAATGACACACAACAAGTCTCCTAAATAAAATAGATTTAGAGTAGGAGAAAATTCTAAATAAATGTAAATACCACTAGCACAAATCACGATGGACTCTACTATTGCAACAGTGCTTCCTTTTTCTTTAATAGTGATATTCAAAAGTTATGCAATATAAATTACTCATTATGATTCTACAATGATTCTGAATTGTTAAATTTTATGGTGTGAATTAATATACAAATATCACATGTATAGAATAGGCTTGATTTGATTCACAAAATTGATAATAGTTTGATGTAAGAATTTGAAATAAAAACTAAACAGCATAACAGAAGGTTAGCTCTGATACCAATTGTGAAAATTAAAATAATTTTAATTCAGAAAGAAGAATACCTCATGCCATGATGTTCAAGCCTTTGAATCTTTATCCTTGAATAATCAAATCTTGAATGTATAAAGAAGCCCACTCACAGAACACTTTTACAGAACTATATAGGAAAAGTGAAAGGGATAGAGTTTCAAGCCTATTCTATTCACAAAATAACGTCTGTGTTTGATGGCTATCACATGCATATATATAGATAGGTTTGGACCCATATCCAAGTGTAACTCCTTATAACTTCCCACCATCAGGGAAGTTGTAAAGTCCCATGAAACCACCATATGGAATAGTGAACAGACATTAGTTACACATTAGTCATTAAACCAATTAAATATATATAATAAATATATAATACAAATAAATAAATAAAACAAACATGTGGTATATGGCCCACTTTATGAATATTCTTACATTCTCTCCATTGATTGGTGTTCAAATATTTATTATTCAAGTAGAAATCTACCAATTTACGTGGATTAGCTAGTTTGTTCTAAAGATCCTACCTAGGAGATATTCTAGGCAAAAAAATAAATAAATAAAAAATGCGCCCTTTGTGACCATGTCCCACATCTCTATTTGTCAATTGTATCGCCCCTAGCAATACAGCGGTGTTAGAGATCACTAATTTAGTGGTTCTTAACTCACCACTAATGAGGTGGCAAAGCAAAAATAAAAAATAAAAAAAATAGACACAACACATACTGTGACAGTGGGTGGGACCCATTGCCACATCATTAGTGGTAGCTCTAATTAGAGCTCCCACTCATTTTCCCTAGCTGTTAGGTTTTTTTTTTTTTTTTTGGCAATCCCATTTGACAAGGATTTCTTTAAGAAGTTAATTTTCTTCCAAAATTAAGATTACTTTTGGATTTCTATAAGTAATTGGATTTCTTCCAAAACTAAGATTACTTTTGGATTTTCTATAAATAGTTAGTTTTCTCCCAAAACTATTTACTTTTCTCCAGATCTTCTTTTTGGAACTTAAGGTTTATATCTGGAGATATTTTGGTAGTTTTCTTTGATGTTTTATTGAGTATTCAACCCATGGTTTAAAGAGAGTACATCAAATGTTTTGTTTGTTATATATAAGAAGAGAGTTGTTCTTGGTGGATTACGAAGAATTGAGAACAAGCTTGGTGGATGCAGGTGGCTCATCGTAAAGACAATTCCGAGGTGAAGACGGGGTTGGAAGAGGCACATAGAGGTTAGTTCAATTAGGCGTGGATTCGCTAGATAATTGAGAGTATACCTGTGTAATTCCTTTAAATCTTCTTAGTGGATTGTTTTGTGGCTGTTGCCCGTGGTTTTTTAATCACAGTTGGAGGTGTCAAATTGTGGTTTTTTCACGTAAAATTGTTGTGTCGATTTATTTTTTATTGTTTGATTGAGATTGTTATATTCTGCTTAAAATTGGTACATAATCACAAATCAACATCTAGGGTTTCTAGATTTTTCAATTGGTATCGAGCGTCGTTCTATTTTTTTTCAAAAAATTCTTTTAGAATGAGATCTTGTTTGATTTGTGATAATGGATTCAATTCGTGGAGGAAATTTTATGGTTCAACCACCCTAGTTGACGAATCCTCGGTGATGATGATGAGCTTGAGCAAGTTTATGAAAAGTTGTATAAAGAGTCTCTGAACTTATTCAAATTAAATGACAAACTCACAAAGAAACTCAAAGCATGTGAAAGTGAGAATTTCAAACTTAAGGAGGAGATTTCCGAGGCTAGGATCAATGCCATCAAGATAGCTGATGATCAACAAGTTCTTTGTGTAAAACTGTTGACTTGTGAGACAAAGAGGAATGAGCTACAGGAAACCCATGCCATGTATGAAGAAAAGATTGAATCTCTCAAGATGTCACAAGTTGCTTTGGAAGAACTAATGATCAAGAAAGAGAAAGAGCTAAAGTATGCTATGGTTACCATTGGTCTTTGGAATAAAGGATCAAAGACTTTGGAGGATATCATTGGGTCTCAATAAATCTGTTCTGACAAGAGTGGCATTGGCTTTGAAGGTAAGAAAGAGCAACAACAGAGTGCATCCACATCTCATGATACAAGAACTCAAGGAAAAGGAAGACAAAAGATTCAACATGAGGATAGACTTCTCAAACTTCCCAGAGTTGGTAAGGTAAAAGAAAAGAAGGTACACCTTATTTTTATTTGTCATCATTGTGGTATGCATGGTCATATTCTCCCTTATTGTTATGAATTGCATAGGAGAATGTCTCATAGAGATGAAAGAAATTCTAATATCTCAAGGGATAGGAGACACTTCATTGGTCATAAGGAGGTTAAGGGTCATAATAAACCTTGCTATTTTGATTTGCTTGAGACCAAATATGAACAGAGGTTGTCTTTACCTAGACCTAAAAATAGGAAGTTGGAAACCAAGTCGAGATGGGTTCCCATTGCAGGGGAAAGGAACCACAACGTCAAGACACCACCCAAGAACCGCAATTCTTACAACTTTGTTCATACTAAAGCGGTTTGGGTGAGAAAAATTGACTTGTGTTAATTTGTTTATTTGTCTTAGTTTTTGGGTTTCTGTGTGTTTTTTTAATAAGAAAAAATGTGGGCATGTTCGTTTTTTTTATCTTCTTTGGTTAAGAAAAAAAATTGAAAAAAAAAAAAAATCTAAAAATATTTTTTTAGTATGGTTTTACAAGCTTGAAATTTTTGAGTGGTCCTTAGTGCATATTGGAATTGATGAGAATATCTTTTACATGTTAATATGTGTGTGCTTTCTGTGGTCATTACTCATTTTGGAGTGTGTGTTTTTTTTATTAGTATGTCTCATTCTGTACACACTCTTGGATTAACAAATATTGGAGTCTTCCGCCTTAGTGATTATTTTTTTTTTCCTATAGACTTCTGGCATTGTATCTTTTGCTATCATGGGTGATGTTGAGTCTCTTAACCATCTTCCATCTTTTTGCATCTCCATGGCTTTCCCCTCTATTCTTTGTAGTCCAGCCATGAGAAAAATGCTATCTCAGAGTCACCAAGCAGGCCATCCTTATTATATCTATGCTTTTCTGGTTTGGTTTCCATACTCTTGAGCATGTCAGCCACCAATGAGTGTGCAAAAGAAAGAAAAAATGTGCAAAATAAAGAAGAAAAAAAAAATGTGCAAAAGAAAGAAAAAAAAAATGTGCAAAAGAAAGAAAAGAAAAAGGTGTGAAAAAAATAAAAATAAATAAAGGATTCATTGATCGAGGGGGAGCTTCCGCTTTTACTCACCAAATACCCCTTGATTCCTAGTGATTTGACTTTCCTTAGTTGTGCTTAGATTCTTTTGTCAGAGGTCCAGCTATCAGATCACTACTAGGATTTGAATCTCGTGTTTGTCGAACTCCAAGAGTCACACATACACTTTTCTCATGGGATCTATGCTTTTTACATAATGCATCACTTTCTTTTATGAGGAATTTTCTAAAGGCTG
The DNA here is from genome assembly GCA_025200525.1 of Camellia lanceoleosa. Lineage (NCBI taxonomy): Eukaryota > Viridiplantae > Streptophyta > Magnoliopsida > Ericales > Theaceae > Camellia > Camellia lanceoleosa. Next base: position 56,506,969 of record CM045765.1, read on the forward strand.
TTCACATTGTGTTTTTAAGTAATTGCGCTTCTTGGATAATCTTGTGTGTTTCAAGGTACAAATCTGAAATTTCTTACTTGCTCCACCATATTATTTTTGTCTTTTTTTTTCTTGTTCATTGTTTTTAGTGAGGGGGAGTTTGGTTTATCATTACAAGAGTTTGTTAGCATGAACACTTTGTTTTGTTTGGTACGAGAGATTGGCATTAGTTGGTTTGCATGTTGCTTTGCATTGGCTTCTTTATTGTTTAAGCTTCCTTTGTCAATTCGTGAAATAAAAAGAAAAAAAAAAAGAGAAGGGGATTAATGTTGTCTGTTGTGTCTTAGGATTTCATGTATTCATGTCATGTGTCGGGTGCATAAGTCTTAGTTTTCATCTATCCATGCTACATGTTCTTAAAATCTTCAAGTCGCATCTATTCATGTTTTCCATCTCATGCTTCAAGATAATCTTATCATATGTTTATTGCTTTTTCATATACTCTTGTGGCACTAATAGCTATTTTGCAGATCTTTATCTTGAGAAAGACGTTTGTGTTTGTTAGTTGTAATGGGTTGGGGTGACTAGGATTTTATTTGTTAGGTGTGTTTTGTCACGGCATTACCAAAGGGGGAGATTGTTAGGTTTTTTTTTTAGCAATCCCGTTTGATAAGGATTTCTTTAAGAAGTTGATTTTTCTTCCAAAATTAGGATTACTTTTAGATTTTTATAAGTAATTGGATTTCTTCCAAAACTAGGATTACTTTTGGATTTTCTATAAATAGTTGGTTTTCTCCCAAAACTATTTACTTTTCTCCAGATCTTCTTTTTGGATCTTAAAGTTTATATCTGGAGATATTTTGGTAGTTTTTTTTTTTGATGTTTTATTAAGTATTCAACTCATGGTTTAAAGAGAGTACATCAAATGTTTTGTTTGTTATATATAAGAGAGAGGGAGAGGGGGTTGTTCTTCGGTGGATTTTGAAGAATTGAGCTAAGCTTGATGAATTCTAGAGTGGCTCATCGTCAGACAATTCCGAGGTGAAGACGGGGTTGGAAGAGGCACATAGAGGTTGGTTCAATTAGGCGTGGATTCGCTAGGTAATTGAAAGTATACCTGTGTAATTCCTTTAAATCTTCTTAGTGGATTGTTTTATGACTGTTGCCTGTGGTTTTTTAATCACAGTTGGAGGTGTCCAATTGTGATTTTTCCATGTAAAATCGTTGTGTCGATTTGTCTTTTATTGTTTGATTGAGATTGTTATATTCTGCTTAAAATTGGTACATAATCACAAATCAACATCTAGGGTTTCTAGATTTTTCACTAGCAATATGTGCTAATCACTGACCTCTCATCCCAAACACATGTCACTTCAAACCTATGCATGTCACTAGCTATGTCCTTGATTTAATTGTGCAAAAAATAAAAATAAAAATTATGTGTCTATATTGATTATTGAAATAGTAAATATAATACACATATTATAATAGGATGTGTATTATAAGTCTCAATTATAATTTATTATTGTATTAGTTATGATTTAGTTATTACTCATTGTGATATTTGTTATAACTTATTACGATTATTAGTTTGGTTAAAATCCTCAATGGAAAGGTCTTTGATACCTTATGTAATATTTGGTTATAATTTTTTTTTTTTTTAATTATGACTGAAAATGATTTAATTATAATAGTTATAATAATCAACACCACATTTACTTGCATATCGATATGCACCTATTTAAAAATATGTAATTTAAATGATCCATATACATATATATTATAAGATTTTTATATAAAATGTTGTGCTAACATTATTAAATGCTTATCCCTTAAAGACAAATAATTCATCAAGTTCAATATTAATTGCATAAATGTCACTACTACACACCACACAAAAGAGTTTTAGGAATAAGACTTGTTCGTCTCTAAAAATAAAAATTTATAACAAAAGAAATAAAACATCTATTCAATTCATTATGTGAAACGTCACGAAAAAATTCTCTAAAAAAATAAAATAAACAATTTTCATCATTAAAATTTTAAACTAAAATCAGACAATTCAGTACTTGATTGGACTCAATTCTCAATTCATTTTCGCTACAAGTTTAGTGCCCAACAATAATTGTTTCATAATATAATCAAACAAACTTTTTTATGTATTATAATCATTACTATTTTGATTAAGAAATATAATTACTTAAAATAGTTAAAAAGTCACTATTAAAAAGTCAATAATTCTCTCTACTTTTTTTTTTTTTTTATACATTACTAAAAAGTCAATTAAAATAGTTACTTTTCAAAATTAGAGATACATGCCAACCTTATTTGCGTTTCAAAGATAAAAATTTTGGTGAAATTATATGCTTGTCTAACAATTTATCAGGGCTATATACCAAAAAAAAAAAAAAAGAAAAGGACTGATGATAGGATAATGCTGGAGCAACTCCAAGGGAGGAGATAAAAGGATTATATGCGACATTTTTGCTAGTGAAGTTATTTTGGTTCCTTCAAAGGACTCCCTATCACAATAGATATTTTGTCCATTTTCATTTTGGCTTTACACAATTAGCCAGTGTCCATTACTAGGCAAAGGGGCTTTTCTTGTCATTTTGTCCATATCTACTTGCTATCTCCATCTTTGTTACATCTATGTTTGCTACATATTTGTTGTTTCTTTTTTGCTCCAGCACATTTGATTGTTCGAAAATATTACCGTTAAAAGAATATGATTAAAAATATTATTTAAAAAATAATTTAATAATATATTTTAAAAAATGAATATTTGAAAATGTCATGTCATCAACCACGTCAACATTAGGTGTGTATATGCAGCATATCATAAAAAATTATATTTTTTATTTATGTTTATATATATATATATATATTTTAAAAATTAGTTAAGTTAGTTTGATTGGTTGTTTAAAATGAAGAGTATGATTGGAGTACACATTAACTAAATTAGTTAAGTAAAATAAAGAAAGTATTTTTCCGTGTACTTTTACAAGGTATTTTGCCTAGTAACCTTATATATATATATTTTGCTAATTGATAGGAAATCAATTACAAATATGAAAAAAAAAAATTATATGAAATTGGACCAAAGAAATGTTACAAACTCCCAATTTATACTGTCGAACTCAATGTAACAAAGTTGAGTCCTATATGGTTGAATATGGGATAAATCAAAATTTAACACTTATCATGTCGCATTATTATAAGTTAAATTGATAAAACGTTTTTGGGGTTTATCAAAAATATTTGATTAGACAATTACATCAAATTGATTTTTAATTCGACAGAAGTTATTATGCTTAATCTGCACATTCAACTTTAAAGATTTGACATTTTAAATGAAGAGAAAATTACTTTTCAGCATGGTTTTTTTAAAATTATTACACATTAGTCGAAAAGTTTATGATTTTAATAATTAAAATTTATAATATTTATTGTTTTCTTGTAAATTTTTTTTTTTTTTTTTGACATCCACTATGATGTAATTTCCCCTTAAATGAATTTATCATACATTGGGTTGTTTGAGAGGTTAGAAAAAAGCCACCCACTCTTTCTGGATTTTTTTTTTTTTTAAGAATTATGCCAAAATTGATTTACTCACTACAGGAAAATTGATTTTTAGCGGCGTTTGAAAAACGCCGCTATAAGTTTAAAAAACGCCGTCATATATTATAGCAACGTTTAATATTTTCGTCGCCAATACAGCCGCCGTAATATCTTTACAACATTTTAAAAACGTCGCTAAAAACATTAGACAGCGTTTTGAAAAACGTCGCAAAAACTTTGACCTCAACTACTGCTGCCGTTAAAATAACGTATGACGTCATGATAACGTCATTTAGTGGCGTGTTTTTAAAAACGCTACTTTTTTTTTTTTTTTTTTCCTTCAGAAACATACCATAAAACAGGGCCAATTTAACTAAGAAAAAAACTTGAATATAATATGTACAATCTGATTTGGCAAAAAAAAATCACAAAAAATTCAATCTCAAACCACACTCTTGAAGAGAACAGAACGTGACAAGAAGATGCCAGCTTGTCAAAGTCATAGCTACATAAAGGCAAATGAGAAGAATACAATATCTTAGTATACATTGAAAAGAAAATTACAACAAAATAATAATTAGCAACTGTCCCCAGATAATTAGAAGTCTGACTCAGCTGCAAGTTGCAACAACAATGGCTGGAGGTAAATATTTCTGCACCTCAACGATTAGATAGGACCCAAATCTGCATTAGAATCATGAGCACGCAGGAATGTCAAACATGGATATAACTGTTGATCCCTCCAAGATATTATTGTAAGAACATCATTTCTAATTCTTTCTCCATTAAATGGTTTGCTAAAAGACAAAGAAGGAAATAATTTTTAAACTTTCAAATCCAAACAATTTTTTTGCCGATAAACAATCAAATTTGAAATATTTTGTTCCAGTAAATTCTTAACTATGTACAAATAATTTGCACCTTTCATCTCATATTAAGAACAAGGAAACAGTTATACCTTTGACGTATTGTTCAATTTTTTAGCTTCAATTGAGGTGTTTCTATTACCCTTTGGAACAGACAAAGCATTCAAAATGTTGAATTTTTGTGCTCATTATAGGAAAGATTAATTGAAGGAAGAAGGCTGCAAGGGAATGTGAGCAACTCACCAAAATTGAAACTTAATGTGCTGACAAGTGCCTTATTGCAGATCACAATTGATACTGATGAAGCCACCGACAGAGTCAGAGCTCCAACAGTCCAGAGTTGAAACCTCTGGCTCTCACTCATCTTCTTCTCCTTCTCTAATTACACCACCTTCATTTCAACCAAACAAAACAAACCATCAAAACCCCAAGTTTCACAACAACAAAATAAATAAATAAATAAATTTACAGAAGAAAGAGTGTAACTACCTACAATGAGATAAATTATACTGAAATTCAAAGCTTCTGCGAGGAATGCTTCGGAAGAGTACAAAGTGGATAGCAAAACCAACTCAGTTTCTTCAAATTCAGCATGCAATTAACACCAAAAGAGGAATCAAAGTAGTTTTTAGCCCAAATTAAGAAGAGAAGCAATTTAACATAAAACAATCTAGTCATAGCTAGATTTGGTTTAAATTACCAAATCCTCACAATGGGCCTTTGTTTTTGATAATTTATTACATTGACCACAGGAAATATAGCAGCATGACAGTTGCACTTCAACAAGGTGAATTTACCAAAAAGCCTAAAAGATTTCAAATGTGCTAGAAAAAATCAATCATCAAATAATGGAGCAATCTCCCTCTAGGTTGCTCTGTTTCATTCTTTTCTTCATCACTTATTAAAGGAAGTTGTGAGGCTGTGTTGGTCATATTCAACTACACAGAAGCACCTAATAGACAATCTTTAACCTTTCCAGTTTGCAAGGCGAATTACTTTATTTATGCTTATCTACATTGAGGTGCTTAATTGTAATAAAATTACAAAACTGTAGATACCTTCTGGATGTAATTGATGACCCCTTCATCACTAATTTTATTCCCATCTTGGTCAACCACATTAAACACTGAAACAACAAATTTTGAAGAAGAAACAATATAAGAAACAAAAAGGGTGAAGCACATAAATCTTTTTTCGAATTTGCTTGTGACAGTTAAAGAAGAAACTATACCATCCATAAATCAACCCCCATCATATGAGATATGCCTTCCTAATAACGAGGTTCAAATCAGTAAGAACTTGGACAACTTCCAGAAGAATCCCATGCTTGTTGACACTATCAACCTAAATAAGATGCTCCATCTATAATGAGAAAGTAGAAAAGCAAACAGACCAACCAAAGCAAAACCAACAACCTCAATTTTTAGAAACCTTGCCAAACATATCATCGGAGAGCAAAGGCATAGGTCATACCTGGATAACAGTTGCATCCTTGCAAGTATTATTGTCAATTACAACTCTGCAACAACAAAAGGCAACTCAGTTGAAGAACTACCCACATCCTCTCTCTCTCTCTCTCTCTCTCTCTCTCTCACACACACACACACACACACACACACACAAAAATCCAAAGATGAGGAGAATCAAATAGTAAAAACCAGTTAAGGCCCCTGAAAAGAGGTAAAATCCAATAAATTTTGAAGCACAAAAATCACTTTGAGATCAAATCATAAAACCTCTATATATAAAAATACACGATTTATCATACTTGTTTTGGGTGGGTACAATTTATCATACTTGAAAACCATAAAACATGTGAAACCTCAATCCTAGCAATTCAAACCACAGGGACTTGAAAACTGAAATGAAGTCTCCTATGTTAAGTTACTAAAAACTTGAAAACCCAATGCACTAGCACAATATTAGCAAGTCTGGATATTAAGTTAAAAAATGAAACATGAAAAGCAAATGAAGTCTCCTATGTCATGGACAGTCCACAAATTCATATCACTCATGTAAATAGCAGGTGCAATGGCCTTGGAATTTAGTGTCACAGAGGGAAGCCCCTGATAAAATTCATTCAATCAAGCAAACAACTACACTCATAATATATATATATATGGAATAGCCTAAAAGGAATGAAAATCATGCCAACAAAAGACAGCAAGTTTATAAGAAAGAACACTTACAAGATCAAATACCTTAGTAGCCCACATGGAGTCTCTGCCACTAACTTGGATGGATCATGATCGTTCTGGAAAACAACCAAGGTAAGTTACTAGAAATTCTTAGCCAATATAACTAAAAGCAAAGTGAAACCAAATACTCATCAAGAACTTAAAGCAACTAGATAACAAGAAATTGGTTAGTATCGCTGTCAACCAATGAACTTTAAAGAGCACATCCAATCGATTAAGAATACCATTTTTAAATACCAAATGAAATCCAACAAGAAATAGATTCATATCAAATAGTGTTACAAATATCTAGCTGCACAAGAGTCAAAAGAAGAGCTCACCTCTAGTAGATATCATGCCGGTCTTAATAGCTCAAACCTGCCCATATCTCATTGACCTCTTAGAGAAAACAACGAAATTATGACAAAGAAACTTCAAGTAGAATTAAAACACAGAAATCATCACAGCAAAAGCATCTGCAGGTCTTACTTAGACAAGTACATAACACTGAAGATTACACCCGATATCGACAACGTACATGCATATTTGATTGTTGGAAATCTACCCTCAATTATAATTCAAATACATAAATTCAAGTACATACACACACTCACAAACATACAGAGAGAACCTAAAAAGACAATACCAGCATTGCCGTAGCTGTCTCTCTTGAGTTCCCATCAATACGAAGCATAGTGCTAGCCTCATTGTAAAACTGGTGAACAAAATTTGGCTGCTGCTGAAGTACCTGGTAATACTGCCTAACAAAGTACGTCCCAACCTGAAATCCAAAGACCCATCTTTTTAGAGAGAGAAAGAGTGAATATATATATAGAGAGAGAGGACCTCAGCAGCAGTGACGGGCACGTGAAAAAAATTCTCTCAAGGAGGAAGATATGTCAAAAAGTGAAGAATTTTATGCATGAGTGAAATCAATGTCTTGAAAGTAAGAATCAAGGGAAACATTTCAAGAAATAAACTTGAAATAAATAATTGAAAATTAATAGAGAAGTGTACCATAAGCCCGCCCAAAATGCCATCAAATATAATCTGGTTCCAGGAATCAAAGTATGAATGGATAGAAAACCCCGTCTTTGCTATGAGTCCTACCGAAGTAATTGCCATGACAAGGAAATAAAAGATAAATCCAGTCAACCCAGTAAATCCCAAAATTACAGCAACAACTCCACCAATAATACACATAAATGTTCGACTGCACAAATAGACAAACCTCAGCTTTTAATATTAACCAACAATGCTTGGTGGAACAAGTTTGTGAACAAGGAAAGTATGAAAACATAACGATGTACATTAGAACATGTATGGTTCTCAATCAGAATTGAACAACTCAACAATGTGTTAAATCCCAATTCAGCTATGGAAGTCTTTTTCCCAACATCAACTTCTATGCAGGACTAGATCTATTTTAAAACATAGGTTTCATTATTGTCTCATCCCACATTCTTCACATAGCTTTCCTTTTTTATGAAAACAGAACCCAGCTATCTTAGGACTTGAGACATGGCTTCACAAAAAGTATAACCACAACAACCCAAGCAAATTTGGCTTACGTTGGGGAAAGAAGGTACAGAGATAGAAGCCAATGATTAGCAGTTCATAGAGATGACAAAATGCATTCTACAATAAGTTCATTTCCACATATTGAATTAGGAAATCTAAAACATAGTATGATCAACGTGTGCAAAACACCAAATCTAGAATCCATGATAGATAGGCTGTGGACATGTCTACCGGTTGCCAAAATCCAATGCATCTTATCCGAAGTTGCCTAGGAAACCCCTAATTTCATGCATTCTAGCCATATTGGAACGTGCCATATAATTATAATTTATTGCAATTAACCAGCCAAAGTTAGTCAATTTATTTTTCTTTGTTCATCATGAGAAATTGCAGGGAGGTCTAGAAACAAACCAGTAATAGACAGCTTTCATGTTGTTCTGCATATTCTCAGCATTGAATGTTGGGACATCATTGGCAACCCCAATTGATTTCTTCTCGCATTTAACCCGAGTCATCATGTCCACCCATAGCTTCTACACTCTATAATTTAATTCAAGAATCAACAATAACAATACATAAAGTCAATGAATTACCCAAGACAACCAACCCATCATCAAGATGTTAAATTTATCGTAAAATTGAAGTGAATAATTACGAAAGTCATGAAGCATGGAATTGAACCCGATAAAATATTTTTTTTCGAATTGTAATCAACAGTGTATACTCACATGCAGTTACAATTGTGTGTTGCGTATATAATAGATCTGCAAATCGAGACTCGAGAATTTTTCCAACAAGAGAAAAGTAATTGCTTCAAGAATCGACTCGACCGATTTTGATCCTGGTCCCTGTTTCAACCAAATCGATTCAAGAATCGATGGATCTAAATCGATGAATCTGAACAAGTAATCGAAATTGAACCTGGTGAATCTCTCAAGGAGAATGAAGAGAGACAGAAAACCCTAGATCTTGGACGGTGACAGAAAACGAGAAGAGAGAGAAATGAAGAGAGAAAGCAAAATTGATGGAACTCCTAATCAATGGATTTGAACAAGCAATCGGAATCGAACCTGGTAAATCTCTCAAGGAGAATGAGGACAAACAGAAAACCCTAGTTCTTGGACGGTAATAGAAAACGAGAAGAGAGAAATGAAGAGAGAAAGCAAAATGACGGAAAGCAAAATGGAGACCGAGGAGATTATGCGGTACATAAAGTGGAATGCGTGTCTTTTAATATTATTTTATGTCTTCTACATCGTTTTTCAATAAACGTTGTTTAACAAACGTGGTTATAGCCCATTATTGTTGTAGTGACTGTTTTTGTCCATCTTATTTGGATGAATCTAAAAAAAATATTTTTCCTTGAAAATTCCAAATTAAAAATAAATTAAAAAAAAAAAATCACTATTGACTTATTTTTGTCATTTCTAGATAATCTCAAGCTCCATCCATCATCGTCTGAAAAAATGGCATACTTGAGTCACTTTAGCATCACCAACAACAACTATGGCAATTGCAAGTGCAATTATCAGATTTTTATTATTCAAATCACACATTTGATAGACATTATTTACTGGTCCTTGTGACTGATTTCTACATGAAAGTCCGACTCACCACTCGCACAAAAGTGATTGTTATGGAGTTCATGAAATTTATTTTGGATTCTATTTTAATAATTCTAATTATTTAATATTTTTAAAAAGAAATTGAGTGGAACATATCTGTGAAAAAATTAAGTCGATCGAATATTGATAACTTTTTCATTAAAACACATTGGTATATATATATATATAAATATTAAATTGAAAACAAATGCGATTTGATAAAAGAGTTATTGATATCCAATCAACTTAATTTTTGATAGGTATGTCCTACTCTATATTCTTTAAAAATTGAAGGATTCAAATCGTCAAAATAAAGCTTGAAATAATTTTTATGAGCCGTGCAACAATCATATAGCTATTTTGGCTTAGACCTAATCCGTTTGATATTCTGAATTCTGGTTTCTTGGTTTTGTATTGTTGTTCTGGTTTTATTCCTTTTTTCCCTTTTTGAGTTTCCCTATTGGGTTGTGTTGGTTGTGTTGGTTGTGTTTGAAATGACTTGGTAGCTTGTTTTTCAAAACTTGGGTTGCCCAGATTTTGACCTCTACGTTAGAGCGTAGCTTCTTTCACTCAAGCCGTTTTTGCAAACTCTCAGTACTTTTGCAGGTCTGCAAAACTACTAGGGGTGTGTATTCTGCGCTCAAGAGAAGTTTCTTGCACTCGAACGGAACAACTTATTATGTCTGGCCGCTCAAACAACACATCTTGCGTTCGAGCAGACTATGCGTATATTAGTTCCTAAAAGTCACTTTTTCTATCACTTTTTCACATCTCTCTCTCTCTCTCTAAACATTTCAAAATCCTAAATCTAGAGCTTTTCTCTCTAGAACTTACTCTCTCTCTCTCTCTACAAATATACCAAGATCTATCAATTTCTCCACCCTACTCCATTTGTTAAAAAGGTTGAACTCACATAGAGCTTTGTTTCCATCCTAATAGAGTTGAATTTCGGCTTCCTTGAGGTTTCTTACTCTTTGTCCTTGGTCTTCTAGCTTCAAGGTAGGGATTTACACTCTTTTATGATTTTTAATTTAGCTATTTATTTTTCTCAAATGGGTGTATAGAAAATGGAAATGACGTTGAGTTGTGATAAAATTATTGATTTTGATACTCAGATTGAATTTTGGAAGAAAATGAGGTTTTGTCCTAAATGACTCAAATATTTATTTTGTATAAATAAATGGAATTGATGTTGGAAATGTGAAATTTTATGGATATTGATATAGATGGTGGACTTTGATATGTATTATCACATCACCTTGAAATTTGGAAAGTTTATCGGTATTGGAGATTTTATATCTGTTTAAAAATATCTATTTTGGGCTATTGATGTAGAAATTGTATGAGGATTAGGCGAATTGAAACTAATTTCTTATCCATGTTCATTGAACATTGTTGCTCATTTAATACATTGCATATGTATATGAATCTGAGAAAAATGGGTGAATCTTGGAAAGAGGTGTGTATCACCAAATTAAGTTGGCCTGCGTATCTAGGGTGAAAATCTCAAAAAATGCACGTATACATGGGGGCCGATTCCTATGGACGAAATATCCGTAAAATGGCAATAGTAGTGCTCATATAGAATACGTTTACATGAATGCCGTTTGACGGTTTTCAGTAGACGAAATATCCGTAAAAGGTTGTACTGGTTTGAGATTTTCCTTCTTGTTTTCTATTGTAAAGAGCACGACTTTGAGAATGGTAATATGGACTGAGCATGGCATTGTTTTTGGAAAGAAAATGTGAAATGTTTTGATTATGAGCATTGCATATGCATTTCATCCTTATACCTTTGTTAAGATTCATATATTGTGTTGGATTATTTGTATTGGGCTTTGGCTCACCCTATTTGGGAAAAAACATTTTCAAGTACTGATGATATGCCTCCACTAAGGACTTAGCTTGGGAGGATTGTGGAGCTGAAGGCTCAGTTTTGTTATTTTGTATTCATTTTTGTACAAGCCTAGGGCTTTATTTGTATTGAACTTAAGACTTACTTTTAATATACCCAAGCCTTGACTTGGAAATATGTAAGCTCTTAGGGCATATGATTATCTGTTTAGCTTTCATTTCTTTTCACTGTTTCATAACGCATGCTGTAGATTTAGAATGTACTATTTATGAATGTATATTGCATGTGTCATCCTTTTGTAAAACCGAATCTCATATAATAGGACGACATCATACTTTAATTCATATTGTTCTTTACTTATCATCTTGGATGATTAATTGCATTTATTCGGGGCATTAGAAATCACTATTGTGTGAGTCACATTGCAATGCCTCCAAATCCATGAAATTCACATACACGAATGACAAGTGTTGTGCCCAGGGCCCAGAAACAAACACAAACAAGCAACCAAACAAGAACACACAAAGATTTATGTGGTTCGGCAAATCGCCTATATCCACGGGCAGGGAAAACTTCACTAAAATGAATAAGAAATTACAAGCTATTTCTTTCTCTTAACCTCACCTCACTCACTCTCTTCCATTATTGGTGAAGACTTGATACTCTTTACTTGCTTGCTCTTGCTTCTCACTTACTTGATTGCTTTCACTTAATGCTTTGTTCCCCTATTGAACCCCTATTTATACACAAAGTTTTTGGGACAATTGGGTAACTTGGCTATGGCAACTTGCTTGCAAGTTGCTTCTGCAGATGTACAGTTCATTAAGCCTAACAAACTTCTAGAATGCAACTTGCCCAATTGCCCTACTAGAATATGAGCCAACTCACGGAGTTAACACAATTAAGTTAATTCTATGCGACAAATCTCCACCTTGGCAAGAATTCATCATTCAACTTTAGTGAAGGTACTCATTATCGAGAGATGTTGATCAAGTCCAAGTAGTGTTTCAACTTGATCCCGGATACCACCTTAGTGAGCATGTCGGCAGGATTATCTGCAGTGCTAATCTTCTAAAGCAGAATATCCTATTCACTCACTATTTTTCGGACGAAATGGAATCGGACGTTAATATGCTTAGTGTGGGAATGATGGGCCTGGTTCTTTTCCAAACAAATGGCACTCTGGCTGTCACAGTACACCTCCGCGTGCTTCTGTACAATCCTCAACCTCTATAGTAGACAATGCTACCATTCACTGAAGTGTCGACCTCTAACTTACCAACCATTTGGAGAGAGTAAATAAATACCCTGTTGTTGATCGACATTTGTCCAAGTCACGAACATAATTTGAGTCCACATATCTTGTGATGCCCCAAAAATCAGAAACATCAGATAATATATTAAAAAATAAATACATGGTTTATCTAAGGTTACAAGAGTAGGAAATGTCATTAATGAGTCATTTGGTTAATAACCAAGCAAGACCCTAGGAAGGTCAGAGAAGTCAATATAGCCTCCCTTCTAAGTCCAACTACCTTAGATAGCAAAACTATCTTTTTGACAAATCATGACAAAGTATTAACACAAGGCCTACATGAGTTGACGGAGAATACATATAGGTTACAAATGATATATACAATAATTACAAAATAGGTCTTAATTACAACGAGGATTAATCACTTACAAACTGAAAACGTGTTTACATAACTAGTTCCTAACTCTCATAGGATAGTCATATGTCTTTAAATACTTCAGCTTTGCTTACGATCGGTCTAATAATCTTTAATACCTGGCATGAAATGCCATAAGCTTTGAATGCCCAGTAAACGCACACACACATCGTCCTTTTTTTCCCAAATCTAATACACCATCACAATTATAACAAGTACGGAATGAAGCATGATAATCATTCAATAATAAAGGATTATAAGGTTAGATGTTAGTAATTCAGAAATCTCTCAAAGAGATTTCATCCTCTCAACCATAAGAATTGGACACCGGACTATTCGAAACTCCCCATTTTGCTGCTTTGTTGCAGAACTTACCTTAGATGCCTACCAACAGTTATATACCGCATAGTGTCAACTGCAAAAGCCTCAAAAGAGATGGCAAAAAGAAAAAAGTTTTATTACCCTAAATCCAACCTGATCCTTCCAAAAAAAATTTATCCTTCTGAATGTCTCATCTAGACCCAACCTTATCTCACCAATCAAACCATTGCAAAGAGTCCGAATACATTCGTTTCATTCTAAGGTTTACGTGATAACCGCTTGCACAAGACTAAACCTTCAATTAGTGAGCACATCCCATCAATCCATACATAGCACATTATTATCTCTTCATTATCCATGTGATTGAAAACCGAATACCACCCCAATTAAGGTTTCTGTTAAGTTAGATGTCTTAAAATAAAGTTAGAACAACTTAACAAGATAGTAATATCCACATAAGCATGAACATCATCAATTGAAGAAGATAAGAAATATAACCATAACACATGCAATATCATACCAACACATGATCATGTACTAATAAGCACATTCATGAACTCAAGAGCACAAAACACCCATGCAACACTAAATTTCCAAATTAGTGCCATTTAAAGATTAAAATCAAAAGTGCTATTTCAAATTTTTCCTGAACCTGACCTTCCTATGGATCATAGAGAATTTCATCTAGTTTTCATAACATTTTTCAGAAATGGCATAGCTTTTCTAGATTTTTTCTTATTTAAGAAACATTCCAGCACTGTCCAGATTCGTCGACCATTACAAATATTGGATTTTCTTACCAAGCACTCACTCTTTTTCAACGAAACCAATTTTTCTTGAAAGATAACACCTTAAGTAAGATTTTGACATAAACCTGAGGTCCACAAGATTTTTCTACATTTTTCTAGAATTTTCGAAAGTTGATTGCAAAACAAGTTTTTCATGCACAATACTCAAAATAAGAAGATTTGTGAGAAAGAGGCCAACTAAGGGAAATTTTTCACTTATTTTGTGATGAAAACACACTAAATAATGTATAAATAACTCATATTTTTAAAGAGATGGTACACCTTTAGAAATAATGTAAGATATGGGAAGAAAAATGTACTTTTTCATCTATTAAGAGGAAATACAAATGGAAGAAGGATAAAAGCCCACTTCATCAACTTTAAACACATGAACACCATTACAAAACATCTGAAAATATGATTTTAAACCTTTAATAAAATGTATTTGAAAAAGGAAAATAAAAGAGAGAGTTGTGTTGTGGCTTACTTAATTGCCTAGTGGAGTGTTTGTACAATTTTTCCTTTTCCTTTCTTCCACCAAGCTCACTCTCTTCCCCCCTCTCGCTCTCAGCTGAATGAAGTGTTTTAATGTGTGTTCTTGTATGTAAAATGCTTAAGGTGAGGTTTCTTTTATAGGAAAATTGGTGCAAAAGGTCTAAAGTGCCCATTAGTTGGAATTGAATTGGATATTTTAGATTTACATGGAATCTAATGGAATAGTGAATGATTAAAGGCCTTAATTATACAATTAATCATGATCTAGTTAGGATTTGGTTAGGAGTGGACTTAGGGTGGAGGCATGGTTCTATGTTTTGGGGGTACTTGCCAACACTTTTCCTTGATTTCATAGATATGGTTTGAAAAAGTTATATAATTTTCTATTCCCTACGGTGGCTGGCCATGTGGGCTGATTTAGGGAATTAATTTATTTTTTTCTTGTGTACCATTGTTGGAAATTGCAAAATATAGTGTATAATATAGGTTTAAAGGTACAAGTGTATATATATATTAGTATTAGTTTAGGGTCAATTAAGGATTTAATAAAAATGTAAGGGCTTTGGGTTTAATTCATGTATTGGAACATTTATTTAAGTGTAATATTTAATTTAATTAGGATCTAGAACTTCAATTCGGTTAAAGTTTCTTTATTTCGAATTAAACGGCGAGTCGTAATGAGAACCGAAAGCCAAGGGTTCTTGATTGGAAAATATAGTTAGGAAATTTATTTAATTATTATTAGTGTTTTGTAATGATCTCTAAGTTCCTGTGTTCAATTAAGATTTGAGTTTTCCGTTGGCGCATGTTTTCGGCTCTACAACTAAAATTGAAAATAAATGAGGAATAGTTCAATAGTAAGGATGTAAATAAAATTACAAAGGTCAAGGGTCTCATAGTTAAATAATTAATATTAGCACTACTAAGCTATTGGGGTCGATTTGGTTTTGTCTGGGTTTATTCACGATGCGTCTTCCGATTCTAGGGTTAAATGTGAATAAACAAAGAACTACGAGCGCTATTATAATAACTCAAAATTCAGAGACGTAATAGGGTTTACAAAAGTTAGGGGTCTCACATATCTAACTAGATTCTGTTAGAGTCGGCTATCTCTTTCAAACTTCAATCCCAAATCAATTATGCTATGTGTGTATCTTAGGATTCATTTCACTGCCTGCCAGTGATCTTTCCTTGGATCATGCATGTACCTGCTCACCATACTCACAGCATGTGAGATGTCAGGCTTTGCACAAACCATAACATACATCAATACACCAACTGCATTGGCATATGAAATCTAAGGGTAAAGACATCGAAGCACTAAGCTTGAAATGAGGGGCCAACGGTGTACTCACAGTTTTTGTTTTCCCATTTATGCCTAATCTGTCTAACACCTTTTTTAAGTACTGAGTTTCTGTTAGACAAGCCATGCCCTTCTTCCTGTCTCTCTTGATCTCCATGCCAAGAATTTTCTTTGTTTCTCCAAGATCCTTCATTTCAAACTCACTGTTCAACTATACTTTTAGTTTGTCAATCTCCACATTGCTCTTAGATGCAATTAACATATCATCAACATATAAGAGCAAATAGATGAAGAAACCATTGGGAAGTTTTTGGAAATATACACAATGATCAAATTGACTTCTTGTGTATCATTTCTCTATCATGAACCGATCAAATCGCTTGTACCACTGTCTCAGGGGTTGCTTTAATTTGTACAATGATTTGTTTAGCTTGCAAGCCTAATTCTCTTGTCCAACAACTTTAAAAGCATATAGTTGGGACATGTATATCTCTTCTTCAAGATCTCCATGTAAGAAGGCTATTTTCACATCGAGTTAGGCGAGCTCGAGATCAAACTGTGCAACCAAAACTAGCAAAATATGAATAGGATGTTTTACAATTGGTGAGAAAACCCCATTATAGTCTATCCATTCTTTCTTAGCATAGCCTTGAGCCACCAATCTAGTTTTGAATCTAATGTTGTCTTTCCTTGGAATGCCTTCTTCATTTGTGTAAACCCACTTACACCCAATTGCTTTATTGTCTTTTGGAAGTTGAACCAAGTTCCAAGTTTGATTCTTGTCGAGTGATCCAATCTCTTCATTCATTGCCTCCTTCTACTTTCTATTTTCTACACTTTGCATGGCTTTTTTGAAAGTGCACAGAACATTATCATCAATGATTAAAAGTGCATAGGCCACCATGTTAGTCAACTAACTAGGTTTCTTGGTAACCCTATTTTCTTTCCTTGTTGCAATGGGTCCTAATTGCCGTAGGGCCTCTTGAGCTGGATGTTCATTCTTATCTGAACTCTTTCTAGAATCTTCATCAGAGCTATCAACTAAGTCTTTAGGATTGTTGGTTGTCTGAACTGCCTTTGCTGGAGTTTCAAAGTCCACATGCTCTGACTTCTTCAATGCTTCCTCATTCTCTTGAGGATTTAGCTACTTCAGCATTGTAGACTCATCGAAAGTAATGTCTCTGCTAATGACAACTTTCTTTGATTCAGGATACCAAAGTTTGTATCCCTTGATACCTTCACTAAAGTCCAAGAAGATAGCTTTCTTGGCTCTAGGATCCAACTTAGAATCTGTAACATAAAAATAAGCTGGACATTTGAAGATACATAACTGATCATAATCAATAGTTGGTGTTCCTGACCATACCTTTATGGGAGTCTTTCAATCTAGTGCTGTAGCAAGTAGTTTGTTGAAAGCATACACTAGACTTTCTCTACCAAAGTGCGGTTCATGCATTCTACAACTCTATTTTATTGCGGCGTTCCATGAACTGTGAAATGTCTCACTATCACTTCATTCTAGCAAACTTTAAAAAAGGTATATGATGTGTACTTTCCATCATTGTCAGATTTGAGTCTTTTGATCTTCTTGCTTGTCTAGGTTTCAATCATTTTCTTCCATGTCAGGAAAATCTTTAATACTTCATCTTTGTGCTTCATTGTGTAAACCCAAACTCTCCTTGAGGATTCTTTAATGAACGACACAAAGTAGTGTTTATCTCTCAAAGAAGCATTATTTGAAAGACCCCATATGTTGGTGTAAACGTAGTTTAGAATCCCTTTGGTACAATGAATGGCAATACCAAACTTGATTCTGGGTTGCTTATTCAGTACACAATGCTCATAGAACTCAAGTTTTGCACCTTTCAACAGACCTTGCTTTACTAGCCCTTGTAAAGCTTTCTCACCGACATGCCCTAAGCGTATATGCCAAAGTATGGAAGTATCTGATGCAACATCCTCCAAGCTGGTGGAGGCAATCACTCTCCATGTAACTGTTAACTTGTTCAGGAAATATAAATTTTCTTTCCGAGTACCCTTCATTGTAACAAATGCACCTCATACTATTTTGAGGACTCCACCTTCCACAGTTACTCTATAACCCTTGGAGTCTAAAACTCCTACTGAGATGAGATTCTTCATCAAGTCTGATACATACTGAACATTTGAGAGAACTCTGATTGTTCCATCATGTATCTTCAGTCAAATCATTTCAATCCCCTTTGTTTGGCAAGCATGGTCGTTGCCCATCAACACAAGTCCTCTATCGAACTCTTGTAAGCTTAGGAACTAATTCTTGTTAGGCCACATATGGTAGGAACATCTGAAATCTACAATTCATTCATCAAAATGGCCAAGTGAAGAAACTGTGAAGACTGCTTCTTCGTCTTTATCTCCATCTCGTGCAACGTTTACTTTTGACTCTTTCTTGTCTTTGTTCGAACAATCTTTTGCCTAGTGCCCCTTTTGGTGATAGGAGACATACTCGTCTTTTGCAAGACATCTCTTGTCTGGTGATTTTTCTCTTGACTTGCAACGAGACTTCCCCCTATCTTCCAGCTCTTTCATTACTAGTTTTGTCTCTAACTGTCAATGCTTCTAATGGTGAGTCCTCTGACTTGTCCATTTTTTTTGTACTCATAATTCACTAAGGCATTAGAAACTTCCACAAAATTGATTTTTTTTTTCTTTTTTGCCCATACAATAATGTGGTTGTTAGGTAATCATATGTATCATATAAGAAATTCAGTAATAACAGTTCTTTATCTTCGTCTTCAACTTCAACATCTAGATTCAGCAAATTGGCAAGAATTTTATTGAAACCATCCAAATGTTCTATCATTGAAGTACTTTTCTTGTATTGGAAACAGAAGAGCTGCTTCTTTAGGTAGAGTTAATTCTCTACACTCTTTGTCATGTATTTGTCTTCCAATTTCCTCCACAACTCCTTTGCAAAAATTTCTCTCTTGTTAGAGTATTTCTGTTCTTTGGCTAGACATAATCAGATGGTGTCGCAAGCTTGGCGATTGATTTATGTTCAGTTCTTGTCACTCATATCCACTAGTTTGTCTTCCAAAGCAATGTTAAGTTCCTGCTGGTAGAGAATATCCATAACTTCGCATTGCCATATGCTGAAGTTGGTGGTTCCATCAAATTTCGTTGGAAGACATCAGAGCCCTTTTGCCCCCGCTTAAAGACTCGGCTGCCCATCAGAACTCTTCTAACTCCATCACAAGCAATGACGGACACTTAAAAATGTTGATACATGGGCAATTTTTAAGCTCCCAAAGACTTCACACGAACTTCGGGTCCAAATCTCAAGAAATGAAATTCGTGGTAGTGTCCAGAACGGTCAATTTAGCTAGGAAGAAGTCTTCCCATGTCAAAAACATCCCAAAATTGGCTCGAAAGTGGACCGAAAACTTTTTCATGGAATATTTTGTTAGAGAAAAGGAATATTCTGTTAAAGAGGGGGATATTTTGTCCAAAATAGAATATACTGTTACTGTTACCATACTACTAACATGGCAGGTCTGATGACGTGGCAATAACATGTTAGACACGTGGCACATGTGGTCTGATCAGGTGCTGACGTGTCACTGATGTGTTAGATGATGTGGCGCTGAGCTGGCGCTAATGTGCCATTAAACTAGGATACTAACGTGGACTTGTCGGCTTTTGACATGTAGTGATGATCGACTGCTAACATATGGAGCTGATTAGCAGTACTTACGTCACTCTGATATGGGCTCTGACCTGGAACTGGTGTGGAACTGTGATCGGCTGATTCTAATCGGCTTTGAGATCAACTCAGCTGATTAGTTTCCAAACATGACGTCACGATGACATGACCTAAACCAGGCTGGGGAGGATGATGCATGGAGCTTGTGGTTGAGAGTGGAATCCACGTGCATTTCTTCTGGAGGCACTTAGGAGTGTGTGCAAGCTCTGATTTTTTGGATTTTTGCATCTTTGGACTCTTGGTGATGAGAGGATTAATTTGGTAAATTCAAAGTTTGGTCGACAAAATTGGTTTCTAGGAAGATTCGAAAAATAGAGCTATGGAGCAATTTTTTGCGACTGAGAGCTATCATATCGGTTTGTCGCCAGGCAGAAACAAACACAAACTAGTAACCAAACAAGAACACACAAAGATTTACATAGTTCGATGATCACTTACGCCCACGGCAGGAAACTTCACTAAACCGAATAAGAAATTACAAGCTATTTCTTTCTCTCAACTTCACCTCACTCACTCTCTTTCTATCACTCCTGGTGAAGACTTGATACTCTTCACTTGCTTGCTCTTTCTTCTCACTCACTTGTTTTCTTTCACTTGATGCTTTGTTCCCTCCTTAAACCCTTATTTATATACAAAGTTTTGGGGACAATTTGGTTACTTGTTATGGCAACTTGCTTGCAAGTTGCTTCTCTGACATATACGGTTCATTGAGCCTAGCAAGCTTCTAAAATGCAACTTGTTCACTTGCCATTTTAGAATCGAGCCAACTCACCGAAAGTTAACAAAATTGAGTTGACTCTAGACAACAAAAAGTTGTTTTATGACATACTGACGTTCACGCCACAATGATTTGTCCATAATTCCTCCAAATCAAAATAGCATCATGCATCATCTCATATGATGACAATTCATTCGACCCTATTGTAGTAATGGATTAACTGATTATAAACTAATCTACAAAATAGTAACTTGTTTGATATCGTTTTAAAATTTTTATTTGGATAAATTGCCAATAAGTCTTAATGGTTGAACTTAATTCTCACAAGTCTTATTATCAGAATAAGCCCATGAGGACCTCGCCATATTCGACTCGATTTTGTCCGCCCAAATCTTGAACCAAAGAGTCCAAATCCAGCAAATCGTTTTTGAGAAAAACAGATTTTTTTTTTAAAGAAGTGCCAAACATGGACTCGATTTTGTCACACTCACCCACACTTATTACAATTACGCCCTTGCACAGAGGGTCCGAATAAATAATACAGACCCGAATAAAAGAATAGTACAGTCCGAATATTACAGATTCCTAATTAATTTACAAATTAACTAAGAAAGCTGTAAACTGGCGCGCAGGCCAGGGACTGCCTTGACTCCGCTCCGGATGATGAAATGATGCATGCCCGGATGCCTTTGCGCGGAAATCCACGGCGGTGCCCCGATTAGCCTCTGTTTGCATTTTTTTCTCGAAATGCGTGCCAGACTCCGAAAAGTTGCTGATTCCTCATTTTTGCTGCAACAGAGAGCAGGAAAGGGGCATAGCAATGTATTTCGCAAATATATGCATGCCTCGATCCTCGTGCCACCAATCACGCATATCGATGCATGATGGCCGAGGAATCGGATTGCACAACTCAATATAGGATGAATGCATATGAATGCTACAATAAAACCTAACTCCATCATGGGTAATCCGGAGTGTCGGTGACTTGGGAATTGAGACCCGTTCCGTCACTCGGAGTACGAAACGCGCCTCGTTTCCCGTGCCCGGGTTAACGCCTATCCCGAACACGATGCGATATGCATGTTATGCGTGAAATGCAGCTAATATGCAATCCTAACATACGCAATGCTATGAAAATGAGATGCCTCGAAATGCGTGCACGCGGGCGCGCAAACCGAAGCGATGATCCTAAGGCATGAAATGACGTGAAATGCAAATTGGACTTACACAAACACGAGTGGACCTCAGCCACACTCATATGAGAGACCGTCGGATAAAAAAAGAAGTGCCTCGAAATGCGTGCACACGGGCACGCAAACCGAGGCAATGACATAAAGACACGAAATGGCATGAAATATGATATGCAATGAGACTAAAATGAGATGTCTCGAAATGCGTGCCCACGGGCACGCAAACCGAGAAAATGGCATACGGAATGCAACAGGACTGAAATGAGGTATGCGATGCAATATGGACTTATACTAACATGAGTGAGCCTCAGCCACACTCACATAAGAGGTCGATGGATGAAAATGAAGTGCCTCGAAATACGTGTATGCGGGCACGCAAATCGAGGCAATGGCCCTAAGGCATGGAATGACATGCATAATGCAAATTGGGCTTACACTAACATGAGAGAGCCTCAGCCACACTCACATAAGCTGCCGAGAGATGAGAATGAGCTGCCTCGAAATGCGTGCACACGGGCACGCAAACCAAGGCAGTGGCATACGCAATGCAAATGACATGGAAAATGCAAATTGGGCTTACACTAACATGAGAGAGCCTCAGCCACACTCACATAAGCTGCCGAGAGATGAGAATGAGCTGCCTCGAAATGCGTGCACACGGGCACGCAAACCAAGGCAAATATCTGCATGAAATGGCATGCAAATGAAACGCATATATGGCATATGAAAAATGCAAATTTCAGTAGCTAAAATGATGCACAAATAGCCCCCGAATTATGACAAAATTACACCCGATGCCCGAAATGCAATGTTATGCACCCGAAACGGCCTACAGCACTACTAAACATGCACAATATGGACATAACATGTAAAACAGTAGCAAGGAAGCCCCTAAACTAGAATTTTTTCAGTACAAAGTATGGCCAAACAATGATCACAAGTATGGCAAAAATAGCTTGCAAAAATGGGAAAAAAGAGGAGAATTACAAAGCAAGTGGTATATACAATGCTCAAACTGAAAAACACAGTTCTACAAAATTAAAGAGGGACCAAAAATATGCACATTTACAAGAGATGACATCCCCAATTCAAGATGTAGACAAAGGCTAAACATAGCATGCAAAATAATGAGCCAACAAAGGCTATAACATGAGGTACCAAAAGCATGTATCAAACAACCTTGGACCCTTAACAAAACATGAAGAATGGGTTATTTTAAGAAACTTTCTCAGCCTGATGAAGGCTGAAAACAGAAGCCAAGAAAGCCTAACAAAGCATGCAATTTTACGGAATCAAAGATGGTATTACATGAAGTACCAAAAGCATGCACCAAATGGCCTAAGACCCTTAACAAAACATGATGATAAGGCCAAAACAAGGCTCTTTCCAGGCCTGATGAAGGCTGAAAACAGAAGCCAAATAAGCTTAAAGAGGCATGCACAATGGGATCAAAGAGAGGTATAAGGAGAAGCCATGCATGGAGGCACCAAACAAGATTGGTCCCTTCTACAATGTTGTAGAGGGACCTAAAATAAGCTCAATATAGGTTTATAGCAAGCTCAAAATCATATCACATATAGGCTAGACAAACCTTGCAAATTTACGATAAATTGGAAGAATTACAAAACAAGTGCAAGATAGAAACACCAAACATGATTGAACCCTTCTTCAATGTTGAAGAGGGGCTCAAAATGAGCCCACTAACAGTTTAAATCAGGCTCGAAAATGGATCACTCATAAGCCAAATAAAGCATGCAAAATAATGGCATAAAGAGTGATATTGAAAGAGGTGTATTAAGGGGCTCTCAAATGAGGTTGAACCCTTCTTCAATTTTGAAGAGGGGCTCAAACTAAGCCTAAAATCAGTAAGGGTCGGAGCCTAAAATTGAGAGCAAGTAGGGTAAAGAAGTGATTCAAAATTGTGCTAGAAAAAGGGAATTAGAGTCTTACCCTTGGAGACAAGTCTTTTGTTGCTTCTTGGCTTCAATTTGTTGGTCCTTAGCCTTTGAAAAACCCTCCTTTGCTGCTGGAATGGAGGTGGTGATGGTGAGGCTTAGGGTTGATGAAGGAATGGCCTAGAACCTTGAAGGTTTTTGGAGCTTTTGGCTATGGAAATGGAGGTTTTGGAAGATGAAGTCTTGAGATGAATTTTTGTCACCCTAACAAAGGAGCTCCTTAGCCCCTTAAATAGACCAAAGGTGTAAAAGGGAGGAAATGCACCCAAGCTTTCCTCCCAAAATATCCCTGAGGATCAAGATATTTTGAAAAAGCAAGTGGCCAAAAGCAGAAGCCGGCTGTGGCTTTCTTGAAGGTGGCCGGCGGCCACCAATCGTCGGCCACCACTCTCAGCCCGGCCATGGCCAAAAATGGAATGAACAATACCTTGGTGACCACCACATTTTGGTGTCCTCCCATGTGTGTAGAACAAGGTCCCAAGGTTGGAATTTGGTAACTCTGAAACAGGAGACACAACATTGAACTTGAAGGAGAGGCTCAAAAATGAAAGTAACAATTACTGGCCGACTAGTACTTTTTAGGGTCCTCCCATGTGCCCTCATCACAAATATGTAGTCCCGGCTCGAAGAAAATATCACTAGGGTGTTCAACACTGGCCCGGAAGTGAGCAAAACGGGTGCCGGAGGAGTGAAACTGGTTTTCTGGAACAATTGCTGGCCTCCCACCCTCCAGTGATCTTCTTGATGCTAAAACAGAGGTACCTGCCAAAATTGAACAAAAACCGATGCAAAATGAATGCTTGGGGCCCAAATCACGCATTCGGTCCCAAAATAGGTCGAGCACGAAAGTGGCATTCACCACGAAGTGGGTATCTGAGACCCAGTGTTCCTCAAGATGATAAAACAGAGGTCCCCGAAAACTGGAGAAATCGGAGATGGTTGGCGGTCGAACCGAGGCACACGGCCGACGGCTCAACCAAACAAGCTCGAAATGGGCAAATGGCCTCTGACCACGAAAAGTAGCTCACGGCCACCGAGAGATAGCCCTCAGGACCACTCCCTCCTCGTGAAAGAAAACAGAGAAAACAGTTCTTCGCAAACCGAGACAAGGCATGAAAGAGAGTTCGGAAGTCGGAGGCGCGCACGGCGACTCGAGACTTCGAACGAGCGCAGATGCAACATCACCAGTGCTCAATCGGTGACGTCGAGTCTTAAGGTCGGTCAAAAATGGGGTGTCTCTGATTGCCCCTCTTTGTAACTCGGAAGTCAAGAAGTGACGGGAGTGAATGTCAAAGCCCAGAGACGACCCATTTTTGACAAGGCCGAAGACTTAGACAATCATACAAGATAAACAGAGATGTGTGCCCGCAGGCGTGCCTTCAGGCAAAAGGGGGCAAAATGCAAATGATAGGCACGGAGCCAGGTGATTATGCAAGTGCAGCAAGCTGTAATGAAGCAAGTATTGACAAATAGATGCAACAGTTTTAAGCAAGGATGCAAACCAACGACTACATTTCATGCAGTTAGGAATGCGGAGAATTATTCAATTCTCGTCGCGTCTCACACGGAGAAGATACGATACTGCGGCGATTAAATGCGAGTCGCACTCAAATTTCAAATGAACCGTACATACAATATCGTGCCTGCAAAATAGAGAAATTCAACAAGAACAATATGCCAACAACATATATTCAATGTGATTCTGAAAATTTGACACACGCAGTGTCGGCGAGTGGATAAATCACAATGCGAGAAAAGATAATGCGTGACGACGCATGCTCTGCACGTAAGTATTGTACACCAAGAAATCACGCATGACAATGCAAAACATTCATGAGAATGCAAATTATGAGCCAAATAATGCAAAACGAAAGCAAATCGTGGTGCCCGTTTGTTGCGAACAACGAAGCCGAAAGCGACATTTCGCGACGGCAACTCGATCGCGGCCTCTGATTCACCTCCTGGAGAGGTCACAACATGTTTAAAAAGGATACACTCTGATTTTGATGAATAATGATGAGACACATGTCAGAAATCGTAGCTGAAGTTCCGACGGAGCAATTCGGCGCCAGAAAGTGCACTTTTCTTGAACTTTTTCAGGTCTCGGGAACTCCGATTTTCCTCAAAATTTGTAGAGAGGTAGGGGAGAGGGTAGGGACCACCAACGGCCAGCCCATTGATTAAGAGTAGAACACACAGTCCCAAACTCAGATTTACTGAACACGCAGCCCAGATTTGAAGTGAACACACAGCCCACTGATTAAGAGTAGAACACATGACCCTAAACTCGATTTCATCAACACGCAGCCAGATTTGATGTGAACACACAGCCCACTGATTAAGAGTAGAACGCACAGTCCCAAACTCTGATTTACTGAACATGCAGCCCAGATTTGAAGTGAACACACGTTCATCGATTAAGAGTAGAACACATACCCAAACTCGATTCTTCAACATGCAGCCAGATTTGAAGTGAACACACGTTTAATCGATTAAGAGTAGAACACATGACCCTAAACTCGATTTCTCGAACACGCACCCAGATTTGAAGTGAACACACACCATCGATTAAGAGTAGAACACACACCCCAAACTCGATTCATCAACACGCAGCCCAGATTTGAAGTGAACACATAGCCCACTGATTAAGAGTAGAACACACAGCCCTAAACTCTGATTTACTGAACACACAGCCCAGATTTGAAGTGAACACACAGCCCACTGATTTGTACATAGCTCATTCATTTCATTTGCACACAGCTTCTTCATTTGCACACATTTACTGCTTTGTTTTGTGTCCTGAACACATGTATTCGTTCTGAATGCAGGTTGGTTCTCACACCGTGCGAGGGTATGGCTCCACCGCCGCGAGGGAGTGGTATGCTAAGCTTCCGGAAGCTGTCCGAGACTTGGTTGACTTTGCAGGATTCGGACCATTCTGCAGGGGGTTATCTCACTGTCTTAGCAGTAGGATATTATTTGCTGCTCTGGCGGAGAGACGGTGGGACACCACCAATTCTTTCCATTTTTCTGCGACCGGGGATATGACCATGACCCCACCGACTTTGGACAGACTCACCGCCTAGACATAGGCGGTGGACCCATTCCCTACGACGAAGATATGGGTCAGTGGGAGGCTGCTTGGATGCATCTATTGGGGGCATTCCCGCCTGTAGACAGAGCTTCCGGGAGGGTTCGGTATACTTGGTTCTCTTCCCATTTCCGACGGCCATAGATGGAGCCTGAGTCTCCCGAGGAGGTCGAGCAGTATACCCGTGGTTTCCTCATGTTCCTCTTTGGCACCACTCTGTTTGCTGATAGAGGGAACATGGTCGGGCTGTATCTCTTGAGTGCCCTAGTAGACCTATCACAGGTCAATCAGTATGATTGGGGCGGCGCTGGCCTGGCTACCCTTTATTGTTACATGAGCGCAGCCTCGACGCTGGGGACTTACTCGGCTACTTTGGAGAGCTTGGGAGGTACATTCTCCCTCTTGATTTACATTTTGCTCCTCATTACTTATTCACTTCGCACACACGGCGCACTTTGCATTCTCAGATTCGCCTTTTAGCACTTTGTATTCACATTCCGCATCGCTTTCACTATGGGTATATGCATATTTCACATTAGCCCCGGAGATGGAGGTGGCAGGACCTCCTATGACTCCGTTTTCATTGATGTTTGAGGGCGAGCACCTATCGAGGCCTCGAGAGACTCTCTTCTCTCTGCGACAGTACTTCGACACCGTGCGCGCGACAGAGGTATTTCAGAACTCTCAGTTCCTTTCATTTTCATCTTTGATCTACTTTGTATTTCTTGATTTCTGATTGATTTGTACACTGGTTATCCGCAGATCACCTGGCAACCCTGGGCAGTCTTTGGCGACGATCTCGAGAATCAGTACCCCGGAGGGTCGACTAGTTCCCAGTATAGGTTCCTGCTCGAGGGACCAGTCGGAAGGGCTTGGTTGCTGGGGGAACGCTTTCAGCGTTAGGTGTGGGGGTATGATTCTTAGGACCCTCCTGCTGTGCCTCCACCCACTATGCGGACTGCCGACAGGCTATCTACTGAGGAGGTCACTAGGGACATGCAGGGCACCGATGCTTTATTACATCTCATTGAGGGGAACTACGCCACCTATCGCCGCATATATCTGATGCCCCCCTTGACGGGAGTGCGGGCTCCGCCATCGAGGCCCATCGCGCACCATCTTCGAAGTCGCGCTGCTGCTAGACATCCCTTCTTCTAGCTGGTGCGTCTAGGGGTAGAGGTAGTTCGATTCCTCCGATCCCTCCGACTCTCGATCATCCTGGGTGGCCAGTCATGCCGACCGAGTTGACGAGCTGGCGATTCGGGACGCCTTACCAGGTTCCGCTAGAGCCTCCTCTGCCTGACCACAGATATGTCAGAGACCCTGATTCACCCCCGGTATGTTTTTCAGCTTTGATTTATCAGTCAGATATTTGAACATTCATTCCTTTACTGATAGTTTTGCATTTGCATTTGCAGCCTCCAGTTGAGTATACGGACGAGCTGCTCGGGATGCTGGCCACATTCGAGGGTATGATCCTACGAAGGGAGGCACAGATGGGCATCATGGGTGTGCAGGTACTGTTCATCTCTCTTGCATTTATCATATTTGTGATGACATGCTGGTTTTAAACATTGTATTGCACTGATAGGCTGTGTAGAACACATCTGGCACACACCCCACTCACATACTGTACTTGCACCTGCTTCTTATGTTTGAACTGATGTATTGCACTTTTCATTTCCAGATGCCTCCCGTATATGCTCCGACGCGAGGCGAGCCACCAGGGCCTTCTTAGAGAGGTCGTGGTGCTAGACCTGCTCGAGGTACTGGGACTCGAGGAGCTGGGCCATCCAGGCCTTACGGAGGAGTTTGAGGAGCGGGGCCATCTCGCCGACGCAGGGCACCCATTGTCGAGGATGAGGAGGAGGAGGTCGCAGAGACATCTCCTGGGGAGGGAGGCTCCGGTCTTGGTTCCGGGAGTGGAGGCGAGGTCGAGAGGGATCCGGAGGATGACAGCTCTGATTCGGATGGTGATGACGGTGCAGAGGTTATCCCACAGAAGAGGATGAAAGGGCCTCCTCATTCCCGTTCCCGAGGATACTGATGTTATTTCTTGCTTTATTTTACTTTTTAGCTAGTAGTTTGTAGCACTTTGCATATTGTTAGGCAGTTTTATTTTCTGTAAAACTTGTACCTTTATTTTGTTATAAAAACATGATGGAATGAAACAGCTTTTTGAAAAGATGTTTGTATTTGAAACTCTTAGCATCGCATCGCATCATTTTGCACAAAAATGGAATCGAATGAAAATGTGCCTCATGTATTTACCGGGTCAGGTAATGAACCGACGCAACAAATCAAAATAACTCGACTCACTAAGAAATAACAGAATCTTAGCAAGTTTACAACTTGATAAACAAAGTACAACAATGTTAACGACTCAATAGACAAGACTTAACAAAATTGTATAACCAAAAAGTAACAATTCAAAACACAAAATGCGACAGCTCGACAAAACTTACAACTCGATAAACAAAACAACAACTCGATAAGCAAAACACGACAAAACGTACTTTGGACGGACAATCTGGATAATGGAATGTATCCGAAACTGATAGAAATGGAGGCCTTCGACATTCCCGATGCATGAAAGTGCCTCAAGCTTCCCTCCGGCGAGCAAAATAGGACCAACGCGAGGCCGAAAACATTTTGCATTTGGAGCCTAGAGGGTGGCCGGCCTACTAGGATAGATGGCCGGCCGGCCACCTCTCCCGCAACCTCCAAAAATTTGACACGTGTCCTTTGAAAAGTGTTTTGCCCCTCTATAAAAGCCCCACCCTTGGAACTCATTCATTTCATCACCTTTCCTCACAAAAATGGAGGCATTTCTCACAGAAAATTTCACATCTTGGATTTCTTCTTTAGATGGCTTGGAGAAGTTGAACTTCCGGGGTTTTGGCTTGAATGCACTATTCATGCTAGGCCGGACTCTACTGCATCTTCCTTTCCTCTATGCCGCGGCAAGGTTTTGGAACTCGGTGACGCACGTCTTTAGCTTTGGCGGGCAAGAGGTATGTCCTACTTTTGAAGATTTTCAAATCTTGATGGAGTCCGAACGAGGCGAGGAAATTCTGCCCCAGCTCAATTTTAGCTATGCCCAAACCTTAGGGCGGATGTGCGGTCTTAATGCGCATGATGCTAGATCTCTGATTGGTGATGGCATGTTGGATATCCCGAGCCTGATTTACCGATTCTCTGATGCCGGTGACCGCAGCAACCACTATTGGCAAGGCTTCCGGCAGCACGCCCTCTGCTTGTGCCTACTATCTCATTTTCTGTTTGTCTCGCCCGAGGAGCTAGCATCCGCTTGATTGAAGTCGCCAAGGCTTGAGGATGGGAAGAGTCAGACGCCATGACATTGAGACACCGATGGGCTTGGATGCTTTCTACCGGGAGACAACCAGTTTATGGGAGTCCACCATCACAGGTAATGTTTCCCACCCAAGCTCACATGTATATTCACTCACATCACTGCCCTCGGCCTCGGTTTTTTTCTCACAAAACCCTCATCTTACTTTTCTCTCATCGCACATCTCTATTCTTTATTCTCTCATTTTTCATCCCTCCCCGATATGGTTGATGGATAAATTGCAAGTTGTGGACTCTTGTCCTCGCTTTCACTTCGGGCTACTTTTTTCGCAACGCCTAGTGAATGCTCCTCGATGAGAGCCGGTGGTTTGAATGGATGTGCAACTTGTCGGCGGATCGCATTGCGTGGCGTTGTCCTTGGCTCAATCTCCCAAGAATGAGCTATAGCATGTCCCGGCAGGTCGGGATTCGACTGATCGGCTTGACTCACTGTGTGTTCTATTTCCCATTCCGTATTCTGCGCCAGTTTAGCCGTGATCAGACTTGCCCACCGGAGGATAGAGTATCCGCCACATTTCCAGCCGAGGCGCATACTGGCTCGACAGCGCAAAGATGGAGAGTTAGAGAGCCGCCCTCGCTCCTATTTTCAGTTGCACTTTATCTGACGAATGCTGGGATTGGCTCAACGAAGAAGCACAGGTTGGGCCTAGGTTGGCATCAGAGGCTTCAACTAGCTCTAGAAGGGGGCGCAGGGACACCTGACTTGACTATGCCCCAGATTTATTGCTTTATTAGTACTTTCAGGTTTTCGTTATGAAAGTAAATAAAAAGCAACTTCAATTGTATGCAAGAGCAAAAGAACTCTACTTTGAAATCAATGAAATTGAAGGTTGTGGTACTGAAAATTCTCCACTTTTGGTCCAAAAATGGTCTTAGTTGTGAAAAGATTAATTTGAACAAAGTCAACTTTTATTAAAACTTTTCAAAACTATTTTCGATATGAATCAGAACTGGACACGCCTGAGATCTGTCACTGAGATGCACAACCCCGAATCCTAGCAACTGGAAAGTTGCCCCTAGTTTGAAAAGTGCCTTGGCAATTCATAGCAACGGAAAGTTGCCCCTAGTCTGAATAACACTGTACCGGAGATCACAATAAATGCTGATGAATAGAGATGACTGAGATGATCAGAATGGACAAAGTTGATCGGGGAAAAGATTGTGACTGAACTTCAAGATGAAGCTGCCTACGTATCCCAAAGATGGGAATCAAGTCTTACGTAGTTCAGGCTTAGGTTCGCTCGGGTATTTTTACTCTCCTTTTGCGCTCTAACTTTTGCCAAGGCCGCGTTTTGAGGGTTTTCAACCTTGAAGCTCGCTTTTATAATTTCAAATTTTCTATGCTCGAAGTTTTGCCTAGGTCGCCTTTCGGTTTTCAAACCTAGCGAGCCTCTCAGGGGTAGTATTTCTTCAACTTGTCCATGTTGATCGGTTGGGAAAACTCCAAGCCATCTAGATCCATCAGAACCACAGCTCCACCTGACCAGATTGACTTGATGATGTAAGGACCAGTCCAATTGGGTCTGAACTTGCCCCTTGGGTCGTGGATGGGAGCTCGGTTGTCCTTGAGTACCAAATCTCCTTCTTTCAAATTCCTGGACTTAACCTTCTTGTTGAAAGCCCGGGCGATTCTGCGTTGATAACCTTGGATGTGGTACAGTGCTTTCAGCCTTCTTTCATCGAAAAGCATGAGTTCCTCAAATCTGCTCACGCTAATCCACTTCACTATCCGCACTCGCCAATACTGTAATGACGGACCTCAATCTCAATAGGCGTAACGGCCTCCATCCCATAGACCAATGAGTACGAGTCGCCCCAAGAGAAGTTCTAATCAAGTCTGTAGCCCACGAGCAAACGGCTTATCCGCCACCCGATAAGTTTCCACCATCTTTTGTAGTATGCGCTTGATGTTCTTGTTGGCGACCTCAACTGCTTCGTTGGTTTGCGGCCGGTAAGTAGACGACTTATGAAAAGCCACATTGTATTTCTCCAACAAATCAATCACCTCCTTTTTGAAGTGGGAACCATTGTCTGAAACTATTTCATTTGGGACCCCGTAGCGACAGATGATGTTGTTTCTGATGAATTTTGCAATGTGTGAAGCTTTCAACACTGCGTAAGATTGGGCCTCAACCCACTTTGTGAAATAATCTATCGCTACCAAGATGAACTCATGCCCATTCGATCCCTTCGGCGTAACGGCTCCGATTACATCAATTCCCCAGACAGAAAATGGCCATGGCGAAGTCATGTTGTACAGCTTTGACGGCGGAATGTTCATGCGATTTGCTTGAATTTGACATTTGTGGCATCGCCGGACGAAACCAATACAATCCTCCTCCATAGTGGACCAGTAATAACCTTGTCTAAGGATCTTCCGTGCCAACATCACTCCATTTATGTGTGCCCCCGTGGACGGCTTCCATCAGGCGCTTTGACTCTTCTGCATCAACGCACAGTTTATGCATTCCCAGATGACCTCGTTTATATAATTTACCCCCGCAGATGATGAACTGAACTGACATTCTCCTGATTGCTCTCTTGTCTTTGGCATTTACCCCTGGCGGGTATGTTTCTTTCTCCAAAAGGTTCCAGATGTCGTAATACCAAGGGTGTTCGTCCTGAACTTCATCTATGGCTGCAATCGACTCATAGACAGGTGCAAATTTCTGGTCAATAATGACTGGACGCATTCGGACTCCACACGGGATGTCTATCATAGATGATAGAGTTGCTAGCGAATCTGCGAACTTGTTGTTCTCTCTTAGTAGATGAGTAAAACTTAGCTTTTCAAACCGAGGAATCAGCAAATCCAAGGTTTGGTGATACATCATCATATTTTCCTCTTTAACTTTCCAGTCTCCTTTAGCTTGAGACACAACAAGGTTCGAATCCCCAATGACATCCAGCCGTCTTGCCCCTAGTTCTAGGGCTGCTTCCAAACCAAAGAATGCACGCGTGATTCGCTTCATTATTTGAGACTTTGAACGGAGTTTGAAGGCTAGAGGATCTGAGGAATTGTCGGTGCTATCGGAACACTCCTATCCCATACCCATCTTGATTTGACGCTCGTCAAAGTACATTGTCCAAGTTTCCTCGTCGATATGCGTAATTGATTCATCCGGAATAGGTACTCAATCGCTTCATCCCTCAACCGGTGGTCGGCAAGGAACTCGCCATCGCTCTTCCTTTCATCGACTTACGCGTCACATATGTGAGATCAAATTCGAGAGCAACAAAGAACCAACGAGCTAGCCTACCGTGGCGCGGTTTCTCGAAAAGATATTTGATGGGATCTAGTCGTGAAACCAACATTACAGAGTGAGCTAACAGTAGTGCCGCAGACTTCTGGTAGCCCATACGAAGCTAAGCAAGCTTTTTCGAGCGGTGTATATCGGGTCTCGTATTCCAGCATCTTCTTGCTTAAATAATAGATGGCTCTCTCCACCTTATCTTCTGATTCTTGTGCAAGCATGCAGCCCATTGTAGTCTCAGTCACTGACAGATACAAAATCAACGGTTTCCCCGGTTCTGGTGGTGATAAAACGGGTGGGTTCTGTAGATATTCTTTAACTGCTCAAATGCACCTTGACATCGGCCGTCCCATTTGAACTTCTTTCCTTTCTTCAGGAGGCCAAAAAGTGGTTCACAAGTCAAGGTTAGTTTTGAAATAAACCGTCTTATGAATTGCACTTTACCCAGAAAGCCTCGCACCTCCTTTTCAGTCCTTGGTGGTGGCATTTCTAAGATGGCCTTGATTTTGGAAGGGTCGACCTCGATGCTTTGCGTAATCGAAACCCCAAAGATTTTTCCATTGTAACACCAAATGTACATTTCTGAGGGTTTAGCCGCAACCGGAATTCCCTGATCCTTTGGAAAAACTTGTGCAAGGCGGTGTAGTGGCCCTCTCTTTCCTTGGACTTGACAATCATGTCGTCCACGTACACCTCAACCTCTTTGTGGATCATATCATGTAGTATTGTGGTCGCGGCCCGTTGATAAGTAGCTCCAGCGTTTTTCAACCCAAACGGCATTACCCGGTAGCAGTATGTTCCCCACGGGGTGGTGAATGCAGTCTTTTCTCTATCTTCTGGCGCCATCACTATCTGGTTGTACCCTGAGAAGCCATCCATGAATGAGAGCAATGCATGCCCTGCTGTGAAGTCCACTAACTCATCGATGTGCGGTAGGGGAAAGTCGTCCTTCGGACTAGCTCTGTTCAAATCCCTAAAGTCTACACACACCCGAATCCTGCCATCTTTCTTTGGCACCGGAACAATGTTGGCCAACCAAGTCGGATATTCAGATACCAGCAGGAAGCCTGCGTCAATTTGCTTGGTGACCTCTTCCTTAATCTTAAGAGCCCAATCCGGGCGGATCCTTCGAAGTTTCGCTTGGCGGTCGGGCCTCGGGGTCAAGGGGGATCCGGTGCTGTACAATCTCAGGATCGATTCCAGGCATGTCTTCGTAGGACCACGCGAAAACGTCTTTGAACTCTTTTAATAAAGCGACTAAGCGCTCGCGTTCCTCCGAAGACAACGTGGACCCGATCTGGACCAGCCGCGGGTCCTCCTCAGTACCAATGTTCACGGAAATGATTTCATCCATTAATGGCTTAACAAATCTCTCTTGCTCTTGCTCAATTAGACGTTGTAAAACCGGAGGAACTTCGTCCTCGTCGTTTTGATCAAAATTTTGAAAGTCTGAATTAATGCAATAAATTAGGGGCACAGAAAAGTACTCGGAAACCACAGGCAGTTCATTCTCATTAGGCACATCCAAATCATCCAATTCATCGGTTACAACAGACTCAAATGAAAAGGAAAAAGATGACCTGGACAGGACTGTGGCATCCGGGTTGACACCCCCAAGAGTACCAGACTCAGACTCAGTCGAGCTGGAATCTGATTCCGACTCACAGGACTCGGTGGAATCAGATTCCGGCTCACTACCTGACCCGGTGCTGCTGGACAAAAATCCCTCCTCGTACTGCCAAGTGAGAGAGGGTGCGATTGATGCATCCAAGATAGCTGCTAGTCGGCTCGCAGCCGTTTCATCCCCAATCATGGAAACCATGAAGTTATTCCCCAAGCAATCTTGGTCGATCGGAGGATCAGAGAGGAGACATGCCAGTGCTACCCCCATTTCCAATTCTGCTCTCGTGATCCACCGCCTTATTCTGCTCAACCTCGCTTGTTGGGTGCATCGCTCTGTGGCAACGTCATCCCCGGATAGTTGCAGGTCGAAGAAGTTTTCGAAACCTGGTACGCGCTTCCTCTCCGCGTTGAACCATGGCTCTGGGAAGCCGCAAAATGGAAAGTCTTCCCCATCCCGGACAAAGCATCCGTTCAGGGTACCCTGGATGGGCCTGTGCATCAGATCAAAAGGCTTCCCAGCCTGCTTCGCTCTGGCTCTGCCGGCCATTTCCTTCCCTTTCCTTGCCCAATCTTCTTTGGTGGGCAGATAACCCAGTCCAAAGGTATGTGGATTGTGTGGCACTTCGGCCAATGCTGCGACTCCTTTCCTGCCGCTTCTTCCCAATCCCATCCCGGGGATATGTTGTAGCTTGTTCATGAGGTAGACGGCTTGAGCGCTGACATACACACCCTCATTCACAGCCATAATGTTTTGCACCACCCGGGCCTCAGCCAAAGTAAACCCTGATATGAACATGTCTTCCATGCCGTGTTCAATCTCCAAGACTGGCGTAGATATCTCCGGAGGAGGATGGATTGATGAATTCCCAAAAACAATGGCTACTCCCTTTCCATAGGGGTATTTCACCATTTGATGTAGAGTAGATGAGACGGCCTTCACCTGATGCAACCAGGGTCGCCCCAAAAGCATGTTAAAGGATGCAGGGACCTCCAAGACATGAAAATCTACCTCGTGTTGTCCAGGCCCAATCTTGGTTTGGATTTTATCGTCCCAGTGACATCCCTACTTGTATTGTCGTGAGTTCGATCACTTGAGTAGTCGGTGTGAAGTCCATGACTTTAACCCAATTGCATACGCCCGTTCTGGTGGCAGACATTGATAGCGGACGGTATCAACAAGTACCACCGGAATCCATTTGTCCTGCATTCTACTGAGAGATGTTGAGGTGCATTATGATCCACACCCTCGGTGCGGCTCCTTGTCTGAAAAGGTCAATGCCGGGGAACCTCCTCCCGGAAAAACCAGCCCAACTAGCTGCTCTGGTGTAGTTTCGATGGAGAGTTTGGCCTTGTCCATAGCAGATAGGACAACCTTTCTATGCACCCTTGAAGCCATAAGCAGTCCCCAGATGGAGATGTCTGCTT
Source organism: Camellia lanceoleosa (assembly GCA_025200525.1). Lineage (NCBI taxonomy): Eukaryota > Viridiplantae > Streptophyta > Magnoliopsida > Ericales > Theaceae > Camellia > Camellia lanceoleosa. The sequence continues at coordinate 56,543,479 of CM045765.1, forward strand.
GTATTTTCTTTAACTGCTTCAGTACAGCCTCGTCTTCATCTTGCTTCTCTCTCTGTGTTTCCGCCTCTTTATCTTTCCCGGATGCTTCGGGTTGATCAAGGTGTGGGGGCTTGAAATACCGCCCACTTCTTGTGATATGGTCCACCTCTTCGAGATACAGTCTTTGTCTGGCCACCGCCCGATCTTAAATGCAGGTGGGCGAGATACAAGTCGTCATCTTCCCACTACATTCCATTAGCATTTAACAGGCACCTGTCTGGTTCGAGCTTGTTTGCGCTCTCAGCATTTTCCTCCCACATGCCCACAGCATGGTCAGTTTTCGTGCTTCGGACTTTCAACTTCCTCATGGTTCTTTGCTTTTCGGATCCTCTCGTAATCCCATTTCTTTTCTTGTTCCTCCAGCGTTAATTGTTCGGTTTTCAAAGTGTCTTGCTCCTGAGCGAAATTCTTCGTACCGGCGCTCTCCGGCAATTCAATTTGACCCTCGGCCCTTCCGGCCACAAATGGTGCAATGTCTGGCTGATCATCCAACCACCCGACGACCTGCGACTCCTCGTATTCAACGGTTGATTGATGCATCCCGATTCTTGGGCGTTGAAAAACTGGAGGTTGGCGAAGTCCTCTTCCATCGTTGTCAGATCATCCCCCACTGATTCAAGTTTGTCCCCCCGGATCATACTCAATTCAGCCTCTTCCGACGGCCCCACACTCGGCTTTAGGGCTCATTGACAAGATATATCCACTCGGATCATAAGCTCTGCCAGCTAAATTCTCAGACTGCTCCACCCCAGACTCAACAGTTTTGCTCCCCTCGGAAGCTTGCCCCGTTCCATTTTCGGTGGTCACCACCTTTGGCTCAGGTTGGGTTGTGGAGGTGTCCATCATGCACAAGTCAGTGCTATCAAGAAGGATCACCTTCGGCTTGGGTAGGTGGGAGGGAGTAATGTAGATACTAGGGTCGTAAGACACATCCCCAGTTTGGATGAGATTGATTCTTTTGGGTGGATCTTGGTTATGTGCTGGGAGTGGGTTAGTTGTGACGTTGGGTCTCTCGGGAGGTAGAATGATGTTTTTGTCAATGAGGTCTTGAATCTCATGACGCAGCCTGTAACATTGGTCGGTATCATGACCATGCTGCTGGTGGTATGTGCAATATTGGTGGGTTGTGGGAAGTGGATTTGGAGGGGGCCTCGGTTCCAAGGGTTTCAGATGCCCCTTTCTGACTAGAACCCCGAGGACTTTGGACAAAGGCATATGTAGTGGGTAGAAGGTTCGTTGACCCCTGGATTGATATCTTGAAGCTTGGTTACTGCTCCCAGATGCATCAGAAAAAGGTGTGGCCGCTGCGGGCCTTGGTTTAGTTATGCCATTCGGAGTCACGAATGCCCCAGCTGCATTTATGGACCTTATGAACAGAATTTTCAAACCATACCTTGATGACTTCATTGTAGTATTTATTGATGACATATTGATATATTCTAAGACCTCAGAGAAGAACATGAACGAGATCTCGAGACTTGCCCTGCAAACCTTAAGAGAATGTAAACTGTATGCTAAAGCTGTCTAAGTGTGAATTTTGGCTTGACCATGTTATGTTTTTGGGGCATGTTGTTAGCAAAGATGGAATTCTGTTGATCATGAAAATTGAAGTCGTAGTGGTCGCCTAGACCAACAAATGTGACTGAAGTCCGAAGCTTTTTGGGACTGGCTGGATACTACAGAAGATTTGTCAAAGATTTCTCCAAAATTGCCTTACCACTGACTCAACTGACTCAGAAAGGGACACCATTTGGTGGGTGATCGGAGGAATCGACATTCAGAGTTGAAAACTAGACTTGTGACTGCACCAATTCTGACTCTACCTACAGGTACTGATGGGTACACTGTTTTTAGTGATGCCTCTCATAAAGGTTTGGGATGTGTTTTAATGCAGAATGGGAAAGTTATTGCTTATGCTTCTCGACAGTTGAGACCGCATGAAAAGAATTACCCAACCCATGATTTAGAGCTTGCATGATGGTTTTTGCATTGAAAATCTGGCGACACTATTTGTATGGAGTAACATGTGAAGTCTACACCGACCACAAGAGCCTAAAGTACTTTTTCACGTAAAGAACTGAATATGAGACAATGGAGATGGCTTGAATTGATCAAAGACTATGACTTCTGATTCTGTACCATCCGGGAAAAGCCAATACCGTTCGATGCCTTGAGCCGAAAATCGATTGCCAACTTAGCCTGTTTGCTGACTGGACAGGAAGAGTTGCTACTTGATCTTGAAAAGTCTGAGATTGAAATTGTTTTGAAAGAACAGGCGGGACAATAGTCGCCATTCTTTGCTCAACCAAATTTTGATTGAGAAATTAAAGAAAAACAACAACTGGATGATTACTTGAAGAAGGTTCTTGAAGAAAGGGATTCAAAACCGAGACCGGTTCAAATTTGAGAACAATATACTGAAATTCCAAGACAATTTGTGTGTACCAAATGACATTGAATTGAAAAGAAGAGTTACGCAAGAAGGCCCGCATTCAAGTTCTCTATTCACCCAGGAATACGAAAATGTACCAAGATTTGAAACAAAATTTCGTGGCGAGGAATGAAGAAGGAGATCGCCGACTTTGTGTCTAAGTGTCTCCATTGTCAGCGATGTGTCAAAGTCAACATCAACGACCGGATTCTCGCAACCCTTACCCATACCAGAATGGAAATGGGAGCATATCACGATGGATTTTATCGTTGGATTACCGCTCGAGAAAGGTATGGACTCTATTTGGGTTATCGTTGATAGATCGACTAAATCTGCACACTTCTTACTGTCAAGACAATCTATAATGCGGACAAACCGTCATTATCTATATTGATGAAATTGTGAGATTGCATGGAGTGCTGTATCTATTGTTTTGACAGGATTCAAGTTTACATCGAGGTTACAGCGAGCCTCTGACCGCATTGGGTCTTGAATTGAAATTTGGCGAGGCCTATCATCCTCGACGGATGGACGGTCGAAGGACAATCCAAACTCTAGAAGACCTCGAGAATGTGTGTCTTGGACTTTCAGGAAATTGGGAAAGTCATCTGCGTTGGTGAATTCGCCTACAACAACGGCTACCATTCGAGTCTTGGAATGGCGCCTTCGAGGCATTGTATGGCGGAAAATGTAGATCTCAATCTGCTGGGCGAAGTTGGAGATGGGCCGTTCTTGGGCGAAATTGTTTATGAAACAACCGAAAAGGTAAAAGCGTCTGACAAGAAAGACCGAAAACCGCAGTAGACAGAAGAGTTATGCAGATGTCGTAAGACGGGATAGAGAGTATGAAGTGGGTGATCACGTTTTGTGAAAGTGACACCAATGAAAGGCGGACTCGTTTTGGAGTCAAAAAGGCAAGTTAAGCGCCGAGGTATGTCGGACCGTGTCAGTTATTGAGAAAATCAATCCGGTGGCGTATCAAGTTGCTCCCTCCCGAAATGGAGCATATGCATAACGTCTTCCACATTTCGATGTTGAGAGACTATCTTCGTGATCCGTTTCATGTGATCGAGCCTACGTATTGTGTTGAGTGATGACTACACCTCGAGGAACGGCCTATCTGATTGTAAACCGGATCAAGAAACCGAGAAACAAAGAGATTCCGCTAGTGAAAGTAGGTAGCAAAACCATGGTGGTGTGTATGCCACTTGGGAGAGGAAGATGACATGGCTAGGCGATATCCGGATTTGTTCCCGCTGAATCCTGTTTTCTTCCAAACTGAAGGTAACTCGAGTTTAGAGGACTAAACTCCTTATAAGGAGGGGAGACTGTAACAACCCTCGTATCGATTACCATATAACCATTGAATTATATCTCGATTCTTGATAAACCGGATTGTTAATGACCGATAATTGAACGGATTAAAAAATCTTTGGACAGATCGATTGAAATCATCAAGCTGACAATAAATTTACATCTTGAATTGCATGTTTTATCTGGCGATTGTTTGACTACCGCTTAAATGTATGTGTTTAAACTGTTAATTGAAGGCCTTATCGGCGGCCGATTTAGAAACCGTTTGATGTTTTATAATCAGCATAATATTTGTGATTTAATGATATTTTTATCCGAAAATTGATTAGGAATGATTAAAGTAGGTTGAATTGAGTTAATTGAAGAGTTTGACTTAATTACGAAATTGCCACCCATAGTGGATCATTTGTTTATTGTGAGTATTGAACCTAAACACTTAACTAAACATCTTCATCAGCCATTTTGTTGCCTATTCAGCCGAAATTAGAAGAGAGTGAGAGAAAGAGGATTGACTTTCATCCTATTTTGCTTGAACTTTAGAGGATTGAAGTGTTGACTCCATTATTGTTCTCTTAGGCTCTCAATACAAGACTCTAGGTAAGAGAAACCTATGTTTTTCTTGTGGTTTTGAGTCTTATCTTACATGATTCTTGCTCATTTGTAGTAATGTAAGTCTTGATTGAGCTCATATAGGTTGATTCAAGATAGAATTCATGCATGCATGTAGAGATTAGTGAATTTGGGGTGAATTCATGCTTGAATGATGCATGCATGTCCATGTTTTCATTATAGTTCATGATTTCAGAATGTTTTCCAACTTTTGAGCTCTCTAGAGCAAGATTTGAAGATTAAATTGGGTTTGAAGCTCATGCATTGCATGTTTTTAAACTTGTTCTTGAAAATGGTTTGAATTTGGCTTCGATTGATCAACCCTTGGCCCTTGCATGTACAAAATAGCTTTTGAAACTTGTAATACTTTGAGTTTAAAGTGTTTTTCGAATTTGGGGCCAAGAGGATGAGATTTGAGTGTTTGAATGCTTGGTTCGAACTTGGGAGACAAATCTGAAATTCCAGATTTTGCTTCCTCGCTCGTGCGAAGGATTCCTCGCTCGAGCTAGCCCTGCGATTTTGCAAGCTCGCCGGCGGGCATCGAGCGTGGTATCGCGTAAAAATCGAAACAACCGTAAGTTTTCCGCTCGAGCGAAGGGTCGTTCGCTCGAGCGAAGCCTTTGATTTTGGAAGCTGGCACGAGCGAAGGAAGGGTCGCTCGAGCGAGACCCCTGTTTTCAGCAAACTTTTGAAAGTGCCTTCCAACTGTATTTTTGCATCCTCATCGCATCCTAGGCATTCTTAGGCCTAGTTTAAGACATCTTATTGAGGATTTAAGCATAGAACCACACCGAGGAATTTAGGGATTTAATTATCATCCTTCCGACTGTAAACTTAGTGTGTGTTCTATTGATTGACTGTTTAGGGTTGACTCACGGGGACGCTCTAGCTATTGATAGCCCAATCCTTTGTGAGTAACAGATGTGTAAAGATATGTTCAAAATGGTTATCTTTTGAATCTTGTTTACCATGTTTCTTGAATCGATATTATTCTTGAATGAATGTATGTCCTATTTCTGAATGTATTGTGGCATCCTTAGCACCTCATTATTGATCGTATTCAGAGCTCTGTCGGTTTCCTTGTGGAACCATACCGTTTCAATGATTGGCCATCATTCTTGTTGGGTCTATTAAGGCCGGTCCTTTTGGACCCTCTTGTTAGGCTATTGGATGTACCACATATGGTGATTGATTGAAATCTTGAAAATGAAACTCTTGTTTAATGAATTGATTTCATTTCTTCGCAAGGACATTCATTCATAACCTCTTTCGCTTTATGTTATTCATGGGCTTTAGCTCCTTTGTTATATATATATGTAGGTTCTCAAGGCCGAACGAGCTAGGGCGTGGGATTGGTCCCGCTTTGTCACCAAACCTATGTGCCTCACTGTGAGGTTCCGAGACGCCATGCCATGGCTTGGGGTGTTTTTTTTGTGTCCCCACTAGTCTCCTACTGTTTCGTACTGTTGTACTTTTTGTATAGACTGTTTTACTGTACTGTTATTGAGGGATTGAGTTCCCGTACTGAATATCTATAATGCTTGTATATACTGTACTGGTCTGAATGCATAAATGTATGGAAAATGTTTTTGGCATACTGATTTTCACAGCTCAATGGACACTAGTTATATACTGTATTGGCTTCCGCCAGGCCCTGAACTCTGTTCTACTGTATTCAGATCAGTAGGCCTTGGTAATCTCGGATTCTTGGCGATTCTGATGCTAAACCCATAGGGCCGGGTTTGGGTCGTGACAAGTGGACTGCTGTTCCGGTGATCCGTGCTCTGATACACTACGCCTCCTCTGCCTTCTTTTGGTGACTGGGGGTAAAGAGTGGAACACTGGATGTCCGTCAACTAGATCCTCGGATCGGTTGAGTCGGCGACCTCGTGTCCAAATTGCTTGGGGAGTATCGACTGGTTCGGAAGCAATCGTGCCACAAACCCCTGCCCTAGCAAAAAGATAATAAAGCAAAAAGAAATAAATGACCAGAAAAATGGACAGCATGACGGCTTAATTTAAATACACACAACACACAGTCGGGCATACAACACGCAGTTAATAAGCTGGAAATACACTGTCCTCAACCACTGGTCACTATTCCTGTATCACTGTTCCCCAAAACTGAATCGGATATCCGCAGACAACTGATTCTCAGATAACTGACTGATGCCCGCAGGCCTGATATCCAAACTCATAAACTGATGCCCGCAGGCCTGATGCCGAAACTCATAACCTGATACATGCATTCCCTGTAGAGACGCACTCTAACAAGCACATAGCAGATAAGTGAGAGCCAAAACACCCCTATGTTGGGGTTGGGTTTCCCTGTCCTATTTTGTCAGGAACTAGGGTTTCACTACGCACGCAGCGGCTTCAAACAACCTATAAACGGGTAAGCAACCTGTCCTAGTTTGGAATAGTCACTATGGATCCGAATATGCACTAGGTCGAATGGTCAAAAAGGGTGCCCCGGTAAAAACCGGGGTTTGTGTTCCCATGCTGTCAGAGCCCAGAGCCGATCAGCCTTATGGACATGACTTGACAAGACAAGCCTCCGGCAAATCGTTCGGGAATGGCATATGGCAAACACGGTGTCCTAGGCGCACCAATGCAAATGCAATGCAAAGAAACACACAAGCGTAGTCAAAACCAGATATCACGAGTTCGAGTCAAGTTCTCTAAATCCCCAGCAGAGTCGCCAGAAACTGTAACAAGCCCGCGAGGGACCTCGCTACAGTTCGGACTCGATTTTGTCGCAGTTCCAAATCTTGAACCAAAGAGTCCAAATCCGGCAAATCGTTTTTGAGAAAAACAGATTTTTTTGAAAGAAGTGCCAAACATGGACTTTGCGGATAATGTAGTCGCCACCTAAATATTTTAAAATGGGAAATTTAGGAAACCCTGACTCGGTGCCAAAAGGCCACGGATCCGTCATCACCAAAGTTGGGTCGGGAACTTGGGTACGATTGGGGAAGGTCACATCGTGAGCACCCCTTCATGTCAAAGACCGGCCTCTACTAACCATGATATCTGTTTTTGAAAACATTGTGAGTTCGATTCGGTTATTAGCCTAGGTTACTATGTGATGCCTGACATACAAGTCTGCATCAATCGCTGAATTGGAACTGAACATCTCATGTTTGTTTGTTTGAAAATGGTTTGATGGTGCTACCCGCAAGTAGGCTAAGACGCAGATTTGCCACCCTCAGGTGGGCTTAAGAAAACAATGATTTTGCCACTATCTAGTGGGCTTAAAACAAGCATTTGATGAATTATTCCAATTCAGATAACTCAACCTCCACCCACAGGCATTCAAGGCAGTTATATCATATAAGCACATAGCCTCATGGTAAGCATGCTATTCATGGTAACACTCACATGCATGCAAGGATGCTAAAGCATAAAACTCACTGAGTACTCCTAGCCAAAACAGAAAACCGATTAGAAATCCATGCATGGATCCTAAGTATACAGAATGCCTAATGCAACACATGTGAAGATGCAAACTATAGCAGGCTCGGCTATTCTAAACATGGCATGTGAAATGCTACAACTAACACGTATTCAATTTTGGAATTGAAATACAAATGCAGTTTGTATGATGCGCCGAGCTCGGTACGTGCAAAACAGATGAATGATGCAAACATGCTGTCATACTGTATGCTAATTGAAATATGCCCTATATCTAACCATCGTAAGCAGGTAAATAAAAGGGAGAAAAAAATGGGGGTTGGAAGACATACATCACACTCACCCACACTTATTACAATTATGCCATCGCACAGAGGGTCCAAATAAATAATACAGACCCGAATAAAAGAATAGTACAGTCCGAATATTACAGATTCCTAATTAATTTACAAATTAACTAAGAAAGTCAGAATCGCCAGTGAGCCGAGGCGCCTTGACTCGCTCGGATGATGAAATGATGCATGCCCGGATGCCTTTGCGCGGAAATCCACGGCGGTGCCCCGATTAGCCTCTGTTTGCATTTTTTCTCGAAATACGTGCCAGACTCCGAAAAGTTGCTGATTCCTCATTTTTGCTGCAACAGAGAGCAGGAAAGGGGCATAGCAATGTATTTCACAAATATATGCATGCCTCGATCCTCGTGCCACCAATCACGCATATCGATGCATGATGGCCGAGGAATCGGATTGCACAACTCAATATAGGATGAATGCATATGAATGCTACAATAAAACCTAACTCCATCATGGGTAATCCGGAGTGTCGGTGACTTGGGAATTGAGACCCGTTCCGTCACTCGGAGTACGAAACGCGCCTCGTTTCCCGTGCCCGGGTTAACGCCTATCCCAAACACGATGCGATATGCATGTTATGCGTGAAGTGCAGCTAATATGCAATCCTAACATACGCAATGCTATGAAAATGAGATGCCTCGAAATGCGTGCACACGGGCGCGCAAACCGAGGCGATGATCCTAAGGCATGAAATGACGTGAAATGCAAATTGGACTTACACGAACACGAGTGGACCTTAGCCACACTCATATGAGAGGCCATCGGATAAAAAAAGAAGTGCCTCGAAATGCGTGCACACGGGCACGCAAACCGAGGCAATGACATAAAGACACGAAATGGCATGAAATATGATATGCAATGAGACTAAAATGAGATGTCTCGAAATGCGTGTCCACGGGCACGCAAACCGAGAAAATGGCATACGGAATGCAACAGGACTGAAATGAGGTATGCGATGCAATATGGACTTATACTAACATGAGTGAGCCTCAGCCACACTCACATAAGAGGCCGATGGATGAAAATGAAATGCCTCGAAATGCGTGCACGCGGGCACGCAAATCGAGGCAATGGCCCTAAGGCATGGAATGACATGCATAATGCAAATTGGGCTTACACTAACATGAGAGAGCCTCAGCCACACTCACATAAGCTGTCGAGAGATGAGAATGAGCTGCCTCGAAATGCGTGCACACGGACACGCAAACCAAGGCAGTGGCATACGCAATGCAAATGACATGGAAAATGCAAATTGGGCTTACACTAACATGAGAGAGCCTCAGCCACACTCACATAAGCTGCCGAGAGATGAGAATGAGCTGCCTCGAAATACGTGCACACGGGCACTGAGAGATAGCCTACAGGACCACTCCCTCCCCTCAGGAAAGAAAACAGAGAAAACCGAGTCTGGTTCGCAAACCGAGACAAGGCACAGAAGAGAGTTCGGAAGTCCGGAGGCAGGGCGCACGGCCGCGACTCTGAGACTTCTGAACGAGCGCAGTATGCAACATCACCAAGCGCTCAATCGGTGACGTCTGAGTCTTAAGGTCGGTCAAAAATGGGGTGTCTACAATTACACTACAAGAAATTAAGGTTTTAAAAACAAATTTTTAGAGACAAAAATAATTTGTTTGTAAAAATTATACTTTTAAGGACAAAATGAAAGAATTTTAAAAAAATATATATTTAATTATGTTATTACATTTTCTAGACAAATTTGTTTGGTTGTAAAAGGATTAGTTACTTTTCCCTACAATTTTAGTTGGTCTCTAATAAATCCAAATCATATCCGTACAATTTTAGTTGGTCCCTAATAAACTAAAATCATATATTATTGTGTTTTATATATAAATTTTTGAACTCATAGTCGGGAACAAAAAGAAAAAAAAAAGTCTCATCACTCACTCTCTCTCTCTCTCCCTCTCCCTCTCCCTCTCCCTCTCTCTCAAATCCCTAATTTCTTTGCATTTATCTCTTCTCTACGGATTTGATATATGAATTCAATGGTTCTTCTCTACGATCTTGTTGATTGCTACTGATCTGTGGTTCATCATTGTCTCATAGCATCTTTGTCTAGAGCTAGATCGCTCTGTTGCCGCCTCATCTCTCCTCGATTCTCCGATTTCTCGGCGAATCTCTGGTAGCGATTCCGATTAGGTACCATATATTATCAACTTATTTGATAATTGACTATCATATTTATGAATCGCCTATCATATATATTATAATCGACTTATGAATTGGAGTTAGAAAATGAAAATGAATATGATAATCGACTATCATGTATGTATCTGTATAATCGATTTGATGTAGCAGCAGCCTCTTGGATGCTTTTAACATTCTGAGATTTGAGTGGAAAGTATCTTGGGGTTTCTATTTGCAAATTTAGATTCTCTCCATTACATGGTTTGTTGGAATTGAAGTGAATGGAGATCTCTCTATTTCAATGCATGACATATGGATGTAAAATTTGAAGTCAATTGTTTATAATTGTTTTTTTTATCCTGCTCGAATTTGCTTTGAAACGTCATAATCTCTGCAAATCAAGTGCCAAGATGATACATTAACAGCTGAAAAGAACAATAAACAAAGATATATAACAGTGCATTTGTCTTGGGTTATATACTCGCCAATAACTTGACAATGATAGTTTTGGAGTGACAAATAAATAAGTAAAAATATACTTCAATGTTTAGCAATTTTCTATTGAAAAAGATAGAATCAGATTACAGCAAGGACACGCGATAATGTAAGTTTATAACTTTACAATGAGTTACTTCAAACTTTTTAGATATCATATAAGTTTCACATAGATGTACAACCATAGAGTCCTACAGAAGTGTCAATTCATTGGCAAAGCATTGCAAAGAACTCAACATTTCTTGCTGTCTAAGGTAACAAAATCCAAAATTTTGTAGGCCTCAATTAGACAAATCCATTACTTAAATTGAATGATGTATCTGAATTAGGTCCAGAGCTCAAATGTACTTGAAGGCTAGCTGAGGACTGTGTTTATAATCAAATTCCAAGCATTCTCATCACTGCCAAAGGATATTCAGATATTGCCACAAGGTAAGATTTTCACAAGAAAAAATAAATGTATTGAAGAGGAATGAGGAATTGAGCTTCCCAGCTTATTTTTTTTGCTCTGTTCTATGGCTATTCATTGTTTGCAATGCTTTGCCTGCATCAGTGAACTTGATGAAATGTGAATTCACAAAAAAGGTCTAAAAATGGGTACATAAGAAAGACATTTCACTTTGTCATTGAGGAAGGTATTGTAAGGCTTAAAAATCTGATGCTGCTATGGATTTCTTACATTGGTTTTTTGTTTTTTTCTTAATTTCATCTACATAACCTTTGTAGCAGACTATGTGCAAGAGCAAGAGATAGAAGTTGAAGAATTGAAAAGTCATTATTTTTATTGCTTTTTTGGATAAGTTGTTACAAATGGTGATTTGAGAAGCATCCAACACCCACCTCTAATATCTTTGTATGCCTCTTTTGATCTTTGTAGTACTATTTTTTTTTTAAGAACTATTATGTTGCTACTACATTGTGCCTATCCCATTATCTTCGTATTTGTCAGTTCAAAAGGGATTCAAGCAGCAGATCTTAAGATTTTGAGAGAAAGGCTAGAGCAAGAGGTAGTTTTTAAAGCACTTCTTGCTTTAATTTGAAATTTTCCATTTCATTTGTTTAAATATCTAGTTCAAGCACATTCCTTTTGCAACTTAACAATTTGAGATCATTGGCATGCAATAATTTTTAATTAGATTTTCTTGATATGGCACCAAATGGAATGGACAAAAGTATGACCTCTTTGAAATCTTAACTACTGAAACGACACATAGAATTGTTAATGATCAAGGGGCGTAAATAGTAAAAAATGCTCAATTGTCTTGTTGTGTGTATATATTGTACTCTATACCTACGTTTATAGGATTACAAATCCAGGGATTGATAGTTCCTGGATATAGAATTCGAAGGACTAATAGTCCCTTGTCATTGCATATCTAGCTTTTGTTTTGGCCTGTATTAATGCGTTGGATTTTCTATGCAGGTTCTAAAACCTTGTAGCGATTTGAAGTTTGGGAGCTCTCTGCTAGATTTTGAATGTCATTTCAACAAAGCCCTTGAGAAAAAGATGTGATGAGTTGAGTTGTTTTGTTATGTAGGTAGATATAACTCCAATTACAATCTGTTCATTGAATAGTTGAATGCTATAAACAATGCTTATGGCGCTAACCTTATAAATTTGAAATAATACTTTTGAAATCTGTGTCAGTTTATGATATATAATCAAGATATTACATACTAATGAATTAGAGCATGATATTTGTTTATTATTGAAATATCTTTTGATTAAGCCTCTTTGAATGTGATGAGTATTTTTTTTTTTTTTTTTTGTAGTTGAATTTTAATTTGGAGATAAACAGATGATCTGGTGATATATTTAATTTTTTTTATTTGGTTGTTGAGAAATCAAGTAAGGAATATAAGTTGATGTTCAAACTAGTATTTTTAGAGTAATTGTTACAAAATCAAAAAGCTAATAATAATAATAATAATAATAATAATAATAATAATATCAAACTTTTAGAGACAAATTTTAGTTGTCTTAAAAAAATTATAACCTTTACACACCACTTTCATTTGTCTCAAAAACTAGAACTTTTAGAGAGGGATTATAATTAGACTTTTAGAAACAAATTTTAGTTGTCTCAAAATCAAAACTTTTTGCAACTACATATTTTTGTCTCTAAAAGTCTATTTATAGTGACAAATGCAAAATTGTGTCTCTAAAAGTCATTTTTTGACTTTTCCGAACAGGCCATTTGGGACAAACTTCGCAACGAAGGAAATTGGTTGGCTAAAGTTTTTTCCGACAAATATTACACTTTTAGGGACGGAATAAATTTGTCAGTAAAAAGCTGATTTCTTGTAGTGTTAAAAATAAGTCATAGTAAAATCGTTGTTAAAAATAATTTTTTGTGATGATTTGTTTACAATAAGTCTAACTATTAGGACTTACACGTAACTCCCCTTTGTTTTTGTTCTAGAAACAAAAATAATGAAACATTTGAAAGCATACATAATTTTTATTTTTGGGCGAATAATTTTAAAATATTTTCTAAAAACGAATGCTTTAGTTTAATGGACATCGTTTCATGATTTCATCAACTAAGTGTACCAACCACCAACTAGAAAACTAATTAAAATAAAAATGAGAAGGAAAATAAAATAGAATAATAACTAAAAAAACGATAAACAAAATAACACGATTTTGGCGAAAATGCTGATTTTAGGGCAATGTGAGAACATGAAAGATTTTTGCTGGTTCCATCGATTCTTGAGTGTTAATTCAATACAATCCTCTCCAATTTGTAGTGGATTCATGTCTAAAAATTATTAAAAGTTCATTTGTTGAGACATGCTTACAATACAAGGTTTTAAAATACAAGAACATCTAACACACCTATAATTAATTGATTGAAAATCAACTTAGTCAAAAAATTTCAAATCAAATTTCTACTCATATGAACATTTTCAGACTTGCATTAGAAACCCATAGCTAGCTATGATAAATAGAATGTAGAATCTTGAATAACTTATTTAATATGATCAATTAATTCTTGACAAAAATACATATATATCAATTATATTTAAGATTTAGTCTTCAGCCATATATATGAAACTTTATAGCACACATTTGTGGTGTTGAAATGTAAGAAAATAATTTTGGGGGAGGGTAGGGAAGTGAATAAAACAAATCATCACAAAGACATGATAGACAACTAGAGACAAACATTGTTAAAAGTAATGATAGAATTTAGTTGGGAGGGCCGCGAAAAGGCACTCTTTTGCGTCATGATACAAAGTGAGGCGGAATCGACTTACAACAGAATAAACAAGTGTCAAAGCGAATTAAGCAGCCTCCGCAGATAGGATCTCAAGTTCGGCCCACCAGAGGGGAGAGAGTCTAGGAACCGCTTGATCAGGCGTTATAGCAATAATTTCCTTCAATCTTGAAGTGACTTCTTTCATGGTTGGTCTCTTCCTCGTGTCTTGTTGAATGCAGTCTTGGATTACCTCGCAGATGATGTCAAGCTCATTGTTTTTGGATGACTTCAAGGTTGGATCAATCATGTTGCCGAAACTCTCTTTATTGCTCAAGTATTCATTAGCCTAGCAAAGTCATAATTAAACTTAACTGAGATCTTAAATACCATAATAATCTATCAAACAAGAACAAAAGTTGTTTAGTGCAACTTATATGGATGTTTATAGCTCTTGATTTATTTGTTTTGGGAGTCTATGCTAGACTATTTGGTGCTACTTCTACTTAGAATTTATTAGGAAAAGAATAATTTGAATTTTTTTTTTTATTATCCATAAGTTAGGGGAGGAGTGCTTTTGGCTTATGCTTTTTTATTATGAATTTTCAGTTTACACAAAGCTGTGCCAAACAAGCCCAAACGTTTGTGAGAAAAATTGATTTTAAAGCGTACCCAGTTTACTAAAGGCCCTTGTTCTTCTGAATGAGGGAGCTTCCCAGAAATGATTTCGAGCAATAGTACTCCAAAACCGTACACGTTTGTTTCAGGATCAGATAATGGTGGCAGTGCAGAATGCTCAGATTCATTTTCCCCCGAAATTTTTGACTTGGACGGAGCAGCCCCTGCCCAACAACCGATCTCTCCAATCTGAGATAGCAAAAAAAAATTAAATTATATACCTTAAAAATAAAAAATAAAGAATCATTCATGAAACTTGTGGAAATATGGGATAAAGAAAGAAGCCTACTTTAGCAGCATAGTCATCAGTCAAAAAGATAGCATTTGAATTGAGATTGAAATGTGCCACGGGTGGATTCAGGTCATGCATGTGTTGAAGACAGTATGCGGTTCCCATAATAATTCTCAACCTCACATTCCAGTCAAGATGTTCAACTTCTTTAACTGAATAAAAACAAATAAATGATACTTGTATTCAAAAATGAAACCGCAAATTTTGTAACTCTTAAATGTGGGAAATAGTATTACCATGAAGATGCTCAGAGAGGGTTCCATTTGGAGCATACTCAAACACCATCATCCTAGTAAAAGGTTCTTCCTCCTCACAGTAGCCGATAAGATTGACAAAGTTTTTGTGATTTATTCTTGACAATGTATCGATCTACAGGAAGACCACAATGAAGAAAATTAAATAATCCTTACAGAAAAAGGAGTGGCAAATTATGTATTTGCATAAAACACAATTCATAACCAATGCAATATAAGCAAACCTTCTTCCGATAGGCCACTTCTGAGCGTTTTGACCAGTCACTAGCAGCTGTTATTGCGGTTGATGCAACAGCAATCTCAACTCCACTTGATAATGTTCCCTTGTATACGGTGCAACCATCTATGGTATCAATAATGTTGCTAAAATCCTCACAAGCAGTTTCTAGCTCTGCTCGGTTTAGCTTAGGTACTCCTGCAATTTTTTAAATAAAAATAGCTTTCAGTTGTCGTTGCATTAATGAAAAATAATACTACGACATTTTGCCAATCCGCCAAAACTGGGTTGATCATTATAGAAATTAGGAAACAAGTCAATTAAAGTTCACCTGATGAGTCATTCTAGGCTACCTCAATAGTTGGCTGGTATTGTGAAAGCATATATGGACAGTGGAAAAATTGATTTGCTTCATTGTGTAGTGTAGCATTTGAAAAGTGGAGTCATTGAAGAAAATGGAGCCATCGCACATTTAAGTATACTAATCAATTTTTGGTTTTTCAAGAAGTGACAATACCATTTTTTGACAAGCATTATGAAAAGGCTTCCATTTCTTACAATGTTCCTATGCACTACAATGAATTTCTAACCTCAAATGTCATGTCAAATGTACAATAGAACTCTGATAATTTAGATGTTTGTCGCCATGTGCATGCCTTAATTACACTTTTAGAAGGTCTGAGTCAATAACTAGAGTGTTCCTCTCCTTATTTTTATTTTTATTTTTTTAAGGGGTGTTAAATTACACTAACCTCCATTGAGATTTGGAGAAAATATACATGCCTTATAATTTTAGCATAATTACACTCACATCCCTTTTAATAAAACTAAAAAGATCAGAACTAATACAGATGACATGAGAGCACAAAGATAACAAGGTAAAATATATATTTTAGTGTAAACGATATGATAAAATCATTTATTCTATCCATATGACTAACAAATGATGGAACAAAATAGAACAAAGTGTTATATGAATTTTTTTTGTTTTTTTTATCGGCAAAGGAAAACTTTATTGATGAAGGTAAGCATAAAGTTACAGTACATCAATAAAGTGGAGCTTGGAGCTAGATGAAGCTCCAAGCGCCAGTTGGTGAGAAACCAACAGCAACACAAAGAGAAACAGATAATAAGCACCAACGTACAATTGGAGACAGATAATAAGCAACAACAAAGTGTTATATGAATTGAAACCTTAAAGGAACCTCATGTAATTATATCGAACTGGTATTTGTTTCCAAGTACCAGGCATAATGATTAAATAAGTCATGGTGAAGTATTCAATTTTTCAATTGACTAGGTTTGTCCACAAAGATAGTCCATGGGTTCATTATGCAAAATTACCTGTAACAAAGGCTTTCTGCAACTGACCACTCAGTCCAGTCTTCCAAGGACCAATGTTTGACACCGCTTGAGTCCGACACATGAAGAACATCGCAGCAGCAACAATAAGCAAGACAACAATGACCGAAATCACAACTATATACTTCCATGTATTCCCAGAAGTTCCACCAGATGAAGGGTTTTGATCAGGTGATTGGTTAATAGAACCGGAAATCTGGCTATTGGGATTTGATGTATTATGATTCTGTTGGGGTGTAAGATCAGCTGGAGAAGAAACGGGTGGATGAGATTGTCCCTTTTTTGCATTTGGTACAGCAGGGAAAGACCCACTACTCCGGGTAGATGGAAGAGCAATGATTTGGTCAGGAGGGAAGCCACCACTAGCCGGGGCAGCAGCAAGGTTACTAGACTGTTGAAGTAGCCTACGCCTTACCATGTTAACTAGGTTTTGCACATTTTGGACCATGTGCATGCCATTTTCACCTTCTGAATGTAAGAGTCTATGTCATTTCTCTTAAAAACATGCACTAGTGATTAACTATGAAGCACGTATAAAGGTATAGGTACAAGTAGTCATACAATCTAGGTACATTGATGCAATAAAATGTAAAAGAAAAGTAGGGTATGGGTATAAAAGAAAATGCAACGAAGGTATGGGCATAAAAGAAAATACTACTTTGTCGGTTGGCTTGTTTGGAAAGGTAGAATTAAAACTAGAGCTTTTTGCTCCAAAGAATTGGGATTTTAAGTCATGATGCTAGGACTGATTGTGTGTTTTGTAATGGTGAGATGGAAACTTTAAACCATGTTATGTTGATGTGCAATTTACTTTACTGAGTTGGTGGGGTTTGCAACGGGCATCATCTCAAAATGTTGAAGGATTGTTGTATTGGTGCAGAGGTTTCAAGCGGAGGAATTTTGAAAACAAAATCTGGAATGCTATCCCATTGGCTGCCTTTTGGTCTATTTGGACAATGACGAATGATTGTGTTTTTAATGGGAAACAATCAATGCTGGAGGAGTTGAGTGATTTGGCAAAAATAAGTGTTGCATTATGGTTCAAAGCTTATTCAAAGAAATTGTCTGTACTCTGTTCACGATTTGGTGAATAATTTGTAGAAAGTAAGGATGATATTATCCCAAAGTTCCGGTTGGGTCCGTGGGTAGTGTACTAATCAGCAGGGATGGTGTGGTGTTCTTGTTGGACTCGGTACTCTTTGTTGGTTTCTCACCACCTCGAGGCCTGTGCTTGAATATGATTGTGCAAGCCTCTTAGTGTCAACTTAATTGGGATTACGAAGTTCTATTATGATGTTTGTAGCACTCCATCGCCTTTGTTGGTATATTTCTCATATGTAAATTTCGTCAATAAATTTTTTTTCTTTTGCTAATCAAAAAAATGTATGAGTATGGGTATGGTTGGGTATATTTATAAAAAAATATTTATATTTAATTTAAAATAATATAAAAATTAGTTAAATAATTTAGTTGGTTAAGATTCAACCTACAATTCATATTTAATACCAAAAGTAAATGATAAATCAAAATTAAATGTCATTAATTAATATACTAACCAACTTAATTTTAAAATCATACTAAGCATTAAAATAAAAAATAAAAAAGTCTAATGAAATTAACTCCACCTTTGTATAAAAGAAAATACTACTCTGCTGAGGTACAACTTTGGTATTATACTAGGCACTTGCAAGGTATGACAAAATTAACAAGAAAAATTTTGGGTACGTACTTCATGTACTTGGTACCGATATGTCAAGTTTGTCGAAATATGCATGTTTCATAGATGATCAATTAGGTAATAATCGATAAATTGCTCTTACTCACCTGGTAGTTCGTCACAACAATTATATGCAGGGTTGTGCAAGGAATCCTTTCCAGATTTGAACCTTGAAGAAAGATGAAATAGTTTCAATAGGATATTATGTTAATATCTCATCAATATAAGATAATGAACGTAGGAGATGAAAAAGAACGTATTGATTCCATACAATGGCAACACATTGAGGTAACGTAGAAGTGTCCCTTTAATTGGGATCATGAATGAATCAGCTTTCTTCAGTTGTTTCAAGCTGCTTTGCCACATGCTGCAGAAAATGTATTTAGAATATCATAAAAAAAGACAATTGAAATATTTTTATTCGACAGATAAAAGTGAAAAGAAGCAAAAATACTACGTGATCAATAATAATCAATCCTAATAAAGGATTGTTGATCAATCTCCCAACAATCGCAGCATAAATTTAGTATGTTTATAGAAAAATCAAAATATAATTATTGAAGAGCAACTTAAATAGTTCAAAAGGAATGGAAACAACACGCGAACCATTACAATCAACTGCAAAAAAAGAAAAAAAAGAAAAAAGAAAAAGGTATTTCAGGTTGTTGAAGCATAAATTTGGTATTTTTTTGTAAACTTATTGGATGATTGCACTGGATCCACTAAAGTCACATGATAGCTAGAGCCCTTAAACCATAAGTAATAAGTAAAAAAACATTACTAGCAAATTGCATAATTCAAATAAAAGAATATCCAACGGGAAGAAAAAAAACTAAAATAATAAAAATCTTAGAGATAATCTTTCACTCCAATCATAGTTCCAATACAAAGAGAATCTTAAAATGTCATAGGTATCCACACAATGGTCATACTCAATTTGTAGGTTGATAAATGAGTTGATAAACCAAAGCCTTTGCCCTAATGGATGTGTAGGGTCATTTTGTGGTGGGAGGTTCCTAGTTCAACTATCATGGAAAGGACTTTGATACTTATTTTGGTGTTTATTTCTTCCCTATTTTGGAGATTGTATGTGGTAATAGTTGATTATTTCTTCCCAAATTTTGGTTTGTGGTAGTTGTTGGTCGTGGTGATCGTTGACTTTTTAGTTATTATTAAGCTAGTGATCAATTTGATGTATTACTTCTCGTATTTGTAATTATTCTTCTACCAATTCAATTTAATAAATATTAACAAATTATCAGATAATAACAGCCTTATTATATCAATTCCTCTTTAAAGATACATCATTTTGAGAGTAAAACCCCAAACCATTATAACACTAATAAAACGAAAACAATTGATTCAATAATTGTAAGGGGTACTTACCAATTAGTCCTGTTAACTAGACTTATTTACCTACAGGTCCTAACTAATAAATTTAACACTATAAAAATAAGAGAGTGATAAATTTATCACTAAAAATTTATTTATAACACAAAGAGACTGATAAATTTATCACTATAAAATTATTCATAAAAAAAAAAGACTGATAAATTTATCTTTATCACTTAATAAATTATATCAAATAGGACTTAATGGGTAATAAGTCTCCAAAGTAGGATCTATTAATAGTTTACCCTAATTGTTGTAAAAGTAGTTCCTCAATTGAGCTTTTCAACAAATCTAATCTGATCAATCATTTAGAATTTAAAATTCAGGGTTTGTTTTAGTCAAGGTTAATTTAGCTATTTTAAAATCACCGTAAGGAGAAAAGTCTCCCCGCTATTCACCTCCTTCCCTCCGTTTATTTTGTATGCGCTATGTGTACTAAAGAATTGGGGTAAAGTCAGTAAAATGTCGATATCAACCACGGAATCAAAATTAAAAGAAAAAGGAAAAAGAAATTAAAATATAGGGTAAATTACAATTACATTCCTGAGATTTGTTTAAAATATAAATTGATTCCTGTGATTTAAAAAATTACAAATACCCTCTTATTAGAATTTTTTATTTAACAAAATTAACCAAAAAAATAAAATTCATAATTGCTCTCCTATACAATAATAAAATTATCTAAATTATTAATTGAAACATATTTCTAACATCATTAAAAACTGTTAATTGACTTCATGATTTATTAATAAAATGGCCGATTTGTAATGAAATTAGTAACTTTAAGGGTGAAATGTAATTTTCAGAACCAAAGAAAATAATTCATATTTTAATCAAACTTCAAAGAGTGTATTTATAATTTATCCTAAAATATAAAGAAAAGTAGGTAAAGAACAAGTGCTACAAAACTACGTGAGTTAGAGGAAGCATAGGCACCTCAAAATGACTGCCATGTAACTATGCGGTCATGCGTGTCCATTTATGGCAAATTTTTTAAATTAGACCTTTCGTATATCATTAAACAATATATATATATGTTCGGATAAAACGATACCAAGATATCAAAAATCATTATAAGAACTGAGAGGGTAATTTATATCTAAATTGGACCGAGCTAAAGAGGAGACTTGGAAATTGGGCCGCGTAATGGACCGAGGTGAGGATAGATTTACTTCGGTCCAAGAACTAAACGAATATGGGCCACGGTAGAAAAGTCTAGCAAGTGGGCCGCGGTCTAAGTGTTAGTTCGGTCCAAGTGTGGTAGGGACTTTTACCTCGGTCCAAGTGTTAGTTCGGGCCAAGTGTGGAAGAAACTTTTTGAAGTGTTACCTCGGTCCAAACGTGATTATAAGTTACCAATCGGAGTAGAGATAGTTATCTCGGCCATGGCACTCGAAGTCGAAGTAATGGCTTCTCTTGGTGGGCTTCGCTCTGGATAGCGCGGTAGAAGCTTACTCCGGTTAGTTCGGTCCAAGAGAAGCCTTGAAGTTAGTTCGGTCCAAGAACGCCTTGAAATTAGTTCGGTCCAAGAACGCCTCGGAGTTAGTCCGGTCCGAGAAAAGGTTGAAGTTAGTTCGGTCAAAGAGAAGCCTTGAAGTTAGTTCGGTCCAAGAACGCCTCGGAGTTAGTCCGTCCAAGAAAAGGTTGAAGTTAGACCGTCTAAAGATGCATGGGAGTTAGACCGGTCGTAACATGTTAGTTCGCCTAACCACGCCATGGGTTATACATGAGAAGTCAAGTAAGAGTAGTAGAAGGAAGAGCCGAATTAAGGATGGTTCGTCTATTCTCATGACTAAGCATAGTCATGTTTACTTCGGTCATATTGGAGTCCCATGAGGAATGTTACTTGGTTGTATGACAACTTGCAAGTAAAACCATCTCACTTGGTTCAAGCAAAGGAGGGGGTGTTGGAGGATAAGCATTATCCTTCAGGAGTATGAATCCTAGGAGGACTCTGAATGGAGGAGTAAGAGTCCTACTAGGATTGTGCTACGCGGAACCTATATAAGCTCACCAATATCACCTTTGGAGAGGTAACACAATTTTGCTTCCTGAATACGGAGCTTTTGCCTTCTTGTCAAGCTTACTGACTTAGGCATCGGAGAGGTTTCCGGCACACACCCGCCGGCGTGCCTACGTTTGTGGTTTCAGTGATAAAGCGGCGTCAGACGGAGGAACGCAGACTTGATCAACAGGATTATACGAGAAGGTGAATTTCTTTCCGCATAATTGGCGCCGTCTGTGGGAAGGGCAGACAAGAACAACCTCTTGATCAAGTTTTTCTCAAACATCAATGGCGAACAACGAAGAACTTCCTCAGTCCGCCATTGACGGACAAACTCCAGAAGGAGGTGGAAGGCCGGAGGGCGTACCTTTGGTCCCTCCCATGGCGAGCCCGAATCACAAAGGCGTAATTCCTGGGAGGGGCCTTGACGAAGGAGGAATAGCAACCTCATCCCTCTCGCTCACAAAGCCCGTAAAGGCAAAGGCGCAGGATGGAACCTCAAACTTTGGAGGAACGCGTCAGGGAACCAGCCGAGTTGGTACGGCGGATGGCGGGGGACATGGAAACCCTCAAACGCCAGGTGAAAGGAAAAGAAGTGGCGACAGGAGAGGGGCGCACAAACAAGACGCCTCGCCACTCGTGAGGGTCGTAGGAATTCTACACCTCCCAAGCGGAGAACAAAAGCCTCGTGACAGCGACACGAATCAAGATCTTCCGTAACTCGCTACCTGTGTCCGAGAGGGCGAGATCCGAAGGTCTTACACGAAGGAAGCACATATTGGCCTTCGTGATACTCATCAAACAAGGTCCAGTAAACGGAGTTGCCCAGATCGTCCGACCTACAAACCGCGGCTAAAAGAAAAAGCACGATGCAGGAAGACACCAGGCACGCGATCCACGAGAGTTTCGCCTTTTACAACGGTTGGCTTCTGACGCATGGAAGCGTCGAGGTTGAATGCCACAACCGCGCCTACCATTTAACCAACGGACAAGGCATTGGCGAGGCTGCAGACCACCGCTTGTCCCAAAGAATTGAGAACGCCGCCTACCATCGGGCTTTCTACAAATTTAAGTTCACTACATACGAGGGAAGACGGACCCATACTTGCATCTTAAGCCACTTCCGCCAGTCATGGTCAGATACCGTGAACGAGGCCTTAATGTGCATCCTATTCCCTCAAGCCTTGGTGACCTAGGCTTGACTTGGTTTGAAAAGCTACCAAAAGGCAAAGATAACTTCACGGGCACATTGGCGAGGCGTTCATTACAAGGTTCAATCTAACACCAAAACACCGGTGGAGATCGATATACTCACGATACGGGCGACGAAGAGACGTTGAGATCCTACAATGGAAGATATTGGGAAACTTTCAACCAGATAGGAGATTGCCCCACAAATCTCGCCATCGCAAGAAGACAAAGAGGTCTTCCAATCGGAAACAAAGTTGAGGGACTCAATTACCATGACGCCACCTCTACGATGGAAGCCTTGATGGAGAGAGTACACCAACATATTCAAGGTGGAGGAAGACAATACCAAGCTAAAACGAAATCGCACAACCGCAATACCGGATAAAAAGACTACGACAAAAGTCAACACTAGAGAACGCCCAAGTGGACGAGCGAGGTAAGAAGGACAACGGTGAGGACCCAGATGAAAAGAGGTGGAGAGTCCGCACTGCCATTACCACAGTGTTCAAAAAACCAATCTATTGCATCCTCAGCGAGATACGAATGAACCTTTCGTCCGATGGCCTGCTAAGTTGGGAGAAGCGCAAAAGACTACGACGAAAGATCGCGTGCACTTTCCATGATGAACAGGGCACCGACCGAAAATTGCACGCCATTGAAGCAAAGATTTAGAGGAGTTAGTAGCACCGGGCACTTGGACCAATACATAAAAGGAAGAACTTGAGAGCAACGAGTCAGTCGCAGATGTTAGCAAGGCAAATGAATGTAAAATAGTGGAAGACTTGGTACAGAGATGATAGATGTAAAGAACCCAGAGAAGGCAAGCTAGGGCCCAATTGGGATGGACCATACAAAGTGGTTGGTTTAATGAAAGGGGCATATCACTTGGAGGATGGAGCCATCTAGGCTATCCCTGCACCATGAAGCATCGCCAATCTCGAGCTATTTTTTCGATAGGGTACTTGTAATTTACATTTTCCTCAATAAAACAAGTAGATCCCTTTTCAAAGATAGAATATTTTCTTCTCAGAAAGTTGTTTTAGTGAGCTAGGGGCATTGAAAGCGAGTTGGCCGGAAAAACCAACACTTACCTCTCCTAAGCCGAGATAAGGATCTAGGCCGCAGAAGTTGGCGGTGTTTGACCAACAAAAACTTTTTGCACCCTTTGGCCGAGGTAAGGACCTAGGCTAAAGGGGGTTGGCAGTTTAACCAACAAAAACTTTTTGCACCCTTTGGCCGAGGTAAGGACCTAGGCTAAAGGTGGTTGGTGTTTGACCAACAAAAACTTTTTGCACCCTTTGGCCGAGGTAAGGACCTAGGCTAAAGGTGGTTAAGTGTATAACCAACAAAAACTTTTTGCACCCTTTGGCCGAGGTAAGGACCTAGGCTAAAGGTGGTTGGCAGGTTTGACCAACAAAAAACTTTTTTGCACCCTTTGGCCGAGGTAAGGACCTAGGCTAAAGGTGGTTGGCAGGTTTGACCAACAAAAAACTTTTTTGCACCCTTTGGCCGAGGTAAGGACCTAGGCTAAAGGTGGTTAGCAGGTTTAACCAACAAAAAAGTTTTTTGCACCCTTTGGCCGAGGTAAGGACCTAGGCTAAAGGTGGTTGGCAGGTTTGACCAACAAACTTTTTTGCACCCTTTAGCCGAAGTAAGGACCTAGGCTAAAGGTGGTTGGCAGGCTTGACCAACAAAACTCTTTTTGCACCCTTTAAGCCGAGGTAAGGACCTAGGCTAAAGGCGGTTGGTGTTTGACCAACAAAAACTTTTTGCATCCTTTAGCAAGTAAGGACCTAGGCTAAAGGTGGTTAAGGTGTTTGACCAACAAAAATTTTTGGACACTCTTTTCTTGGGATGATGGTTACCTCACCAAAGGAGTTTGGCAGAATGGCCAAGCATCAAGCTCTTCTTCACCAAATAAGGATCCGCCAAGCGTGATTTGCTAGAAAAACTAACTTTTAATACTTTTTCACCGAGATGAGGATCTAGATTGAAGAGTGGTTGGTCGAACAACTTTTAGTGATCTTCACCGAGGTAAAAACCTAGGCTAAAGAGGTTGGCGGTGTATGACCAAATTGATTTCAAGGCTAAGTCCGAGATAAGTATCTTGGCCAGAAATGTTATACTTCATTCAGATCACAATTGGAAAACGATTGCAAGCATGGAGCAAACCAAGCGAAAGATCGAAACCAAGATTTCAAGAAGAAAATACAGGATAAATCAAAAGGTCGAAGCACCGTGATCGTATACGACAAGCAAGGGTTAGATGGAGACCACATGAGTTGGAGAGTTGGACCGGCAACCGAGTTGGGCGTTATTGTCAAGCTCTTGGGATACATCATCTTCCTCAAGATGAAGAAATTTTTGATGAATGGCATTTGCATACTCCACCATGGAACTCGATAAAATATGGATGAGGGTTTAGGAAGACCTCGGTCTCTTGGCTATGATCGAGTTGCGCCACACCGCTTCCCACCCACACTTGACGAAGAGGTCTTTGGCACCTTACATTGCGTGATATAGCTCAAGAAGATTCTCGGTTAAGCATGCATAGAGGTGCCCGCCAACCTAGTTAGTTTGAAAAGTAAAAGGAAAAGTATTAAGCACGGATCGTTGGACCATGCTAAAAGAAACAAAGGTGAAATAAATGGAGTCCTCGCCGCTAAGTGGAACAAAGGATTCAGAGTCTAGTTGAAGGCATCAAGATGAAAGCAGAACAACGAACACAAGCCATGGAGGCGGAGTTGAGGACCTGCTCAAATTTTGTGGAGTACGGAGGCTAAAGTTTAGCTCGGTTGGAAACAAGTAATCCCAAATCATGCATGGCAGATGGAATTAAGGGCAATTGAGAGGGTAATTTATATCTAAATTGGGCCGAGCTAAAGAGGAGACTTGGAAATTGGGCCAGAATGGACCGAGGTGAGGATAGATTTACTTCGTCCAAGAACTAAACGAATATGGGCCACGGAGAAAAGTCTAGCAAGTGGGCCGCGGTCTAAGTGTTAGTTCGGTCCAAGTGTGGTAGGACTTTACCTCGGTCCAAGTGTTAGTTCGCCAAGTGTGGAAGAAACTTTTGAAGTGTTACCTCGGTCCAAACGTGATTATAAGTTACCAATCGAGTAGAGATAGTTATCTCGGCCATGGCACTTTCGAAGTAATGGCTTCTCTTGGTGGGCTTCGCTCGATAGCGGTAGAAGCTTACTCCGTTAGTTCGGTCCAAGAGAAGCCTTGAAGTTAGTTCGGTCCAAGAACGCCTTGAAATTAGTTCGTCCAAGAACGCCGAGTTAGTCCGTCCGAGAAAAGGTTGAAGTTAGTTCGGTCAAAGAGAAGCCTTGAAGTTAGTTCGGTCCAAGAACGCCTGGAGTTAGTCCGTCCAAGAAAAGGTTGAAGTTAGACCGGTCTAAAGATGCATGGGAGTCGACCGGTCGTAACATGTTAGTTCGCCTAACCACGCCATGGGTTATACATGAGAAGCCGAAGTAAGAGTAGTAGAAGGAAGAGCCGAATTAAGGATGGTTCGGCCTATTCTGCGGCTAAGCATAGTCATGTTTACTTCGGTCATATTGGAGTCCAGCGAGGGAATATTACTTCGGTTGTATGACAACTGTCAAGTAAAACCATCTCACTTGGTTCAAGCAAAGGAGGGGGTGTTGGAGGATAAGCATTATCCTTCAGAGTATGAATCCTAGGAGGACTCGAATGGAGGAGTAAGAGTCCTACTAGGATTGTGCTACGCGAACCTATATAAGCTCACCAATATCACCTTTGGAGAGGTAACACAATTTTGCTTCTGAATACGAGCTTTTGCCTTCTTGTCAAGCTTCTTGACTTAGGCATCGGAGAGGTTTCCGCACACACCACGGCTAGCTTATGTTTGTGTTTTCAGTGATAAAGCGACGTCAGAGAGGAACGCAGACTTGATCAACAGGATTATACGAGAAGGTGAATTTCTTTCCGTACAATTGGCGCCGTCTGTGGAAGGGCGCATAAGAACAACCTCTTGATCAAGTTTTCTCAAACATCAATGGCGAACAACGAAGAACTTCCTCACCGCCATTGACGGACAAACCTGTAAGGAGGTGCAAGGCGCGAAGGCCTACCTTTGGTCCCTCCCATGGCGAGCCCGAATCACAAAGGCGTAATTCCGGGAGGGGCGCAAGGGGACGAAGGAGGAATAGCAATTTCATCCCTCTCGCTCGCAAAGCCCGTAAAGGCAAAGGCGCAGGATGGATCCTCAAACTCGAGGATCGCGTCAGGAACAAGACGAGTTGATACGGATGGCGGCGGACATGGAATCTCTCAAACGCCAGTGAAAGGAAAAGAAGTGGCGATGAGAGAGGGCGCACAAACAAGACGCCCCTCGCCACTCGGAGGGTCGTAGTAGGAATTCTACACCTCCCAAGCGGAGAACAAAAGCCTCAGACAAAGCGACACGCATCAAGATCTTCCGTAACTCGTCACCCAGTGTCCGAGAGGGCGAGATCCGAAGGTCTTACACGGAAGGAAGCACATATTGGCCTTCGTGATACTCATCAAACAAGGTCCAGAAACGAGTTGCCCAGATCGTCCGACCTACGAACCGCGTGCTAAAAGAAAAAGCACGATGCAGGAAGACACCAGGCACGCGATCCACGAGAGTTTCGCCACAACGGTTGGCTTCTGGACGCATGGAAGCGCCGAGGTTGGAATGCCACAACCGCGCCCGCCTATTTAACCAACGGACAAGGCATTGGCGAGGCTGCAGACCTCACCGTTTGTCCCAGCAATTGAGAACGCGCCTCTACCATCAGGCTTTCTACAGCCTAAGTTCACTACATACGAGGGGAAGACGGACCCATACTTGCACTTAAGCCACTTCCGCCAGGTCATGGCTGTATACCGGCGGAACGAGGCCTTAATGTGCATCCTATTCCCCTCAAGCCTTGGTGACCTAGGCTTGACTTGGTTTGAAAAGCTACCAAAAGGCAGCATAACTTCCTGGGCACAATTGGCAGAGGCGTTCATTACAAGGTTCAGAACGAACACCAAAACACCAGTGGAGATCGATCAGCTACTCTCCGTCGACATGGGCGACGAAGAGACGTTGAGATCCTACAATGGAAGATATTGGGAAACTTTCAACCAGATAGGAGATTGCCCCACAAATCTCGCCATCGCGCAGTACAAAAGAGGTCTTCCAGTCGGAAACAGGTTGAGGGACTCAATTACCATGACGCCACCTCTACGATGGAAGCCTTGATGGAGAGAGTACACCAACATATTCGCGTGGAGGAAGACAGCGCCCGCGCTAAAACGAAATCTGGCACAACCGCAATACCAGATAAAAAGACTACGACAAAAGTCAACACGGTAGAACGTCCAAGCAGGGACGAGCGAGGTAAGAAGGACAACGGTGAGGACCCAGATGAAAGGAGGTGGAGAGTCCGCACTGCCATTACCACAGTGTTCAAAAAACCGATCTATCGGATCCTCAGCGAGATACGCAATGAACCTTTCGTCCGATGGCTCGCTAAGTTGGGAGAAGCGCAAAAGACTACGACGAAAGATCGCGTGCACTTTCCATGATGAACAGGGCACCGTGACTGAAAATTGCACGCCATTGAAGCAGCATTTAGAGGAGTTAGTAGCAGCTGGGCACTTGGACCAATACATAAAAGGAAGAACTTGAGAGCAACGAGCTGTCCGCAGATGTTAGCAAGGCAGCTGAACAGAAAATAGTGGAAGACTTGGTACAGGAGATGATAGATGTAAAGAACCCAGAGAAGGCAAGCTAGGGCCCAATTGGGATGGACCATACAAAGTGGTTGGTTAGCTGAAAAGGGGCATATCACTTGGAGGATGGAGCCATCTAGGCTATCCCCAGACCATGAAGCACTGCCAATCTCGAGCTATTTTTTCGATAGGGTACTTGTAATTTACATTTGCCTTGGTTGCCTCATCTCAAGGCCAGCCTTGTGTCCATGTCTCGGACACATCACATGGCACGTTAATTTTTAATTATTATTATTTTTTTGTAGGAAACCTTAGTAACACTTCAAGAACATATGTGTCTTGTGTTTGGACACCCATAAAGACATCTTTGTAGATTTTATTTATTTGTTGGTTTTTTTAAAATTTTAAAAGTTAATTTGGGGTAAAAGTGAAATATATGGAAAGTGGAGAAAAAGTGAAAATCATAAAAGTACTAGCGGGTAGTGGTGTAAATTTGGTCTAGGCCGGTCCATGTCAGACTGCATGGGCACCTGACAGAATTCGGACCGGGCCGAACCACGGGCCATAAAACTAGGTCTAGGCCCAGGTGATATTTGGATCTCTGGTTAGGCCAGTGGGCTTGCGCTTGGGCTCGAGCTTGAAACAACCCTGGGCCAGACTTGACTAATTCTAATTTTTTTTTATCAAAAATGACACCGGGTCTTGGACTAACCGAGCCTTAAATGGGGCTAGAGAGGGCTGGGCTCACGGGCCGGACTAGAGTCCAAAACACATGGCTCAAAGTCTCGAGTTAGACTCGAGCCTGATCAGACCTAATTGGGCAGAGCCCTTCTTAGGTCGCAGACAGGGTGGCCCACGAGCCCACAGGCAAATTTTACACCCCTAAGTGGGTGTTGTTCATTTGAAGAGGTTTGTAGAAGATGTGGCAAAAGTACAAAACAAAATATCAATAAATTGTCCAATGAAAGAGTACTCTCTTACCAGTGTCCAAATTTTCTATTTATGCAGCCGATCTTAGCTGTGACAGCAAATGCAAGGTTTTCATCAATCTGCAATTCAGAGAGCGAATTGAGCTTGCCAAGCTCCGGAGGAAGGTCACCATCGAAGTTATTGTTGCAAAGCAACCTGGATGATAATATTTAGTATACTCTAGGTATATGAAAATTTTAGCCTATAAAATTATAAATACGAAAATTAGGATAAATTACAAATACAACGCCTGAGGTTTGTTTAAAATATAGATTGTTCCTGTGGTTCTAAAATTACAAATATCCTCTTGTCAAAAAATTTTATTTAACAGAATTAATAAGAAAAATGAAGTTCATAACTACTCTTTTATATAATAATAAAATTATTTGAATTATAATATATTTATGATATCATTAAAAACTGTTAATTGACTTTATGATTTATTAATAAAATGAATCATTTGCTTGGTGATTAGAAATTTAAAGAGACGAGATGTAATTTTCAAAATTACAAGAACAATCTATATTTTAAACAAATTTTAAGAGATGTAATTGTAATTACCCGAAAAAGTAATCCAGTATATCTATAAACAATGAACTCACAAGCGCTTTAGCAACTGTAGTCCTCCTATTTCTGCTGGAATAGCTCCGCTTAAATTATTATTTCTCAAGTCCAATACCTCAAGCATTGTAAGTCCTCCAATCTCTTTAGGGATGGCACCAAAAAAATGGTTGTTGGAAACTACACTGTTAACACAAGCATAGGACGACGGAATTATTAAAAATCATAAGTTTCCAAACACGAGCAAGGCAAAGTACCAACACAGCGTATCTAAGGGCAAGTCATATGCTCGACAAAATCAACCATATGCCCGAAAAAATCAACAAAAGGGACACAACATTGAGACACAATCAATCATTGGTAACAATAAGAATACGAACTAAGCACGACATTCTTCTACTAATTAACTCCAAACAGATATTTGCAAGTATTATATCTCTTTTCCATCAATATGATAAATTCTTGTTCAGCCTCTAGATTAATGTCAATGTGATTCATGTATGTGCCAAAAAGAATGATCCAATTTTGAAGTGTTTTGTGTCTAACAAATTCCAATCTAAAATCGCAAAAATAATAAATAAACAAGAAAAAAAATATAGGGGTGACCGACAAGTTACCAAGTCACATTTGTTTCATGTATAAGATTAGTTCAACCTGAGGAAAAATGAATGGAATACACGAGAGTTGACATAATACTTTGAGATGAATAAGCGGACTCACTTGAAAAGATCACGACAGAAATGAAGACATCGAAAGTAGTATGTGAATCACTTCAATTAAGATTAGCTTCCTAAGATGATTTACATATGTAAATACAAAGTCAATAATGTATAAACCATAAGAAATGATTATACCATTATAACCTGAATAATTTTGTATGGAAGACTAGCCAATAAAAAGATATTGAACATAAATTACCTAAATTTACAAAAAGAACTTTAGTGTGATAGGCTTATTACCCTGATTGTATGGAATAATCCACCAATGATTTAGAGAACTATGCTCATGAGAGTATAATTGAAAATTGAGATAAGAACACTGATGACAAAATGCAGAAATGTCAAACATGCTACAAGTCCAAGAACCAATTTTCAATATCATTTATACCACCACCTTTTTTTTTAATTTCTTAATCAGTAGTAAAGTAGTAGTTATATTTTTGTTATTCAAAATGCAATATACAGAATCTAAAGGTGATACCCATAACTTTGATCCTACTTACACATCAAAATCCAATACTTGATACATTTAATTACTATAGCATTGTGTGTCGTGTTTGTCAAATCAACTATTTTGTTCCTTAAGATAATCCAACACTGTTAATTTTAAAGCAAAATGTACAAAATTTTGAAGCCTTGAATAACCAAATTGAATCAAGTAATCCAGCAGGAGTGAAAATTACTCATTGTGAATATAAAGCCACAGCAACCGAGTAATGCTTACAGAGATCTCAGATGGGTAAGGTTCCCAAGTTCAGAGGCCAGTTCTCCATTCAAAGATAGCCCATTGAGTTCCCTACAAATAAAATTAAATAGCAATTATCAAAACATGTAGCTATTTAAATTTTACAATACCAAATCCTCAAAATCAAACACTACTGATTTGAACAACAAAATATTGAACATATTTACTCATTATTTGAAGAGAGATAACATTTATTCACATTTTTAGATAGAATTTTGAAATAAAAGTAACTAGAAACTTTAGAGTAAACATAAGATGGACTTACAGCATTTGCACTTTACCGTCGACACAAAAAACACCTGACCACATACATGGGTCATTATCATTGGCATTCCAATTTGCAAAAGTTCTATACGGATCATAATCCACTCTTTTGCGGAATTCCAACAAAGCCAATCCTGTACTTTGATTCCAATTACAGTGCATTACATTCAATAATGGAGTTTGATACATTTTTTGAGATTCACTAACAACGTCAAGCTCATTCACAATAATGTTAAACACAAATTACCTTCAGAATTAAGTGAAAAACACCCTCGAATATCCAAAACAAGAATCAATATCGCAAAGCACCGTAGCTGGATTCCATAAGTGTTGCATATAACCCCCATTGATTGGAAAACCATAGGTAGCAGTGGTGGAGGCCGCAGAGAGCCAGGACTCTATACAGACTCGCCAGATTTTTGATTTGCACAAAACAACCACTCCGAAATTGCTCGGAGGCGTAACAAATTAACAATAACAACAACAACAACAACAACAACAATTTGTTGGATTTACAAATATATCGACAGATATGTGTATACAAATTTACTACAAGGCACAAAGTCTATTACAATGGACAGAAATTTCGGCTACCCTCTTCAGATTAATGACCAAATTTGGTTCCCTCATAATTTGTTTTTTCTTTTACTTTTTTTGTAGGTTACAACAACTCCCTTTTGGCCAACATTCACATAACCCAGATCAATCATTTATCTCTGAGGTTCAATCAAAGCTGAAATTCCAAAAAGAAGACAAAAAGATTTGACAGTCTCCATCAAATGTCCTCCAAAAAAGAGTAATTAATTAGGCAAAAGGATCAAACATTTTAATTCAAAGAATAATATCAATAGCGAAAAATTATTGATTGATCCTGGAACCACATGGCCATGCTCAGGCCCATCATAAACTTTCAGGTCTCATGTTTCTTAATCACCTAATATAAAATCGTGAATATCACATCTTTCACCAATCATAATACACCGAGGGCAACACGTGCCTGTGTCCAAGACCAACGAATAACTTCTCAATAACAAGCAATCTAAGAAAATTTTTTCTTTTTTCAAAAAAAAGGGTATGAAATGTTAACATAGAGAGAGGGAGAGGGATAGTAAATTTACCAGAAAGAAGGGGGCCAAAAGGGCAGTCAATGATACAATTAATTTTTGCTGCTGTTGAAGATAGTTGGTGTTTGTGTATAAACAATTCTTGAAGAAAAATGCAGGTGAAACAAGGTG
This sequence comes from Camellia lanceoleosa, assembly GCA_025200525.1. NCBI lineage: Eukaryota > Viridiplantae > Streptophyta > Magnoliopsida > Ericales > Theaceae > Camellia > Camellia lanceoleosa. The sequence continues at coordinate 56,576,792 of CM045765.1, forward strand.
GGGGTTGATGATGGGTAAGAGAGATTGGTGAGAATTGAGACTCAAAATCAAAAGACAGTAAAGAAAAAATAGAAAATGAATAAAATAATTTTTTTCAAAAAAAGAAAAAAAATAAATTTTTTTTTTTTTTTTCTTGGCTGCCCTTTTCAGGATGATCTCAGAGGAGGAACCTCCCTTCGACCATCTTCTCTGAAAGAGGGAGGGCAAAAGCTCCTGTCGTGATGTTTGTTTTCTCTCTCTAAATTTGTGTTGTTTGTGATTTTTGTGTCTCTAACAACCCTACAGCAACAGGGCCACCACCCCCACAAACTGTGCTTCTGTGTTCTTCTTTTTCCCTTATTTTTTTTTCCTTTGGTGGACCCACTTTCTTGGTTTTTCCTTTTTTTTTTTGAATTTTTTCAGTTGGGTATTGGTGGCCCCAAAAAAGTTTCATCGGCGGGAAGATTACCAGTTAACGGTTACGGTCGGCGAAGATTGTGTTTTTTGTTTGTCTTGCTGCCACTATTTTAACGAGTGGTGTTGCGGGCCCCCACATCCGATACAGCCGGACGAGCTTTTTCATCAATTTCATGTCCCTACTGGAAAACCCATATCTCTCTCTCCCTCTCTCCCTCTCTCTCTCTCCTATTTTTTTTTTTCTTTTTTTTATTTTGTGAAAATGTTACCAACTGTATGGATTCTACACAAATCTATATGTTATGAGTTTAGAGATTTGATAAAAAAATTTAATAGATTACCTGGGATTTTTAACATAATTTTTTTTTTTTGAATTTGCATGCTAGCCTCATAATCTCTCTCTTAACAAAATTTCTTTTCATTAAAGGAGAATTTCAAAACAGTGAAATAAACAAAAATAAAAAAAGAAATTATAAAAATGTGTAGTGTAAGTGATTTTGTGATGGAGTGTAAGGGCATCAACGATTCGCCAAATATTTTATTAAATCTAAATAAAAAAAATAAAAATTTATCTATCTGGTATCAGCCACTTCAACGATAAATTTATAACTGTCATCAAAATATAGATTATCCAGGAGGACGACCGGCCAATTGACCGGCAAGAGCAAATGAAGAGGATGATTTATGCACTAATGCAACTTTTTGATACCTTTTATTCTAATCAATTGCTATTATCTTCTTTTTAGTCAATAATTTCACATTTAGTTTGTTAGTATATTCAATTTAGCTGACAAGTCCTACAAAAAAGTGGTGTGCTTATTATGCACATTGATTCACAAATAGTTTTTGGTTATTTTATTATATGTTCAAAGGTCTGCTTAGTGTTCAACGGAAGTAACAGACTTCATTTACTTTCTTAGCAACACAAACCTCTTCTCTCTCTCTCTCTCTCTCTCTCTCTCTCTCTCTCTCTCTCAAACTATATACACATATATACTTTGTGTTTCACAAGGTCCTTGGATCGCTTTTTCTGTTTTTTATTTTCTTTGTTTGGATCACTATATACACATACATCTTTGTTTGTTTCACAAAGTCGCACACATACACATACACATACACATACACATACATACATACTCTGCTTTATATTTCTAATGCAAAAAGCTGAATGATGATGAAGAAAATAGAGCAACTATCGTGTTGTCGAAGCCTCTTTTGGAGCCAACTTTGCATTCACTCAAAAAATGATTTGAACAACCAAATATACGAAGTGAATTATCACCCAGCAAAGTACGCATTTCTACCCGGACACACCTCAATTGGTGTTCGGAGTCCATTTCCAACACTTTGTGTTACTTATTTTTGTAGGAATTGTTTAAGGAAGAGGATGATCGGAGGGGGGGGCATTCGGCCGGATGTTTGGCCGGTCGTCCAGAGGTCCCATCCTCAACGGTCATGCACAAAAAACTAGGGAAAGGTGGCCAAGATCCTTAGTTTGGTGAAACATTTGTTATTTTTCAATTTGATATAGGTTAGATAAAACTATTAGAGCACAAAAAGAAATACTTTTTCATCAAATTTGAATTTGATGATGGATTTTGCGAAGTGTTGGAGATAACCTAAGTAAAAAGTTGTGGGGTGTAAGTGTGACTTGTACCGCTCTATATTTGTGTAGTTTTTTTTTCTCATTGAGATGTAATTTCTCCAATTATAAAAGGTGTATATGAGATCAATGTTAAATGAAAAAAATAATTATGAATTAATGTGATAGTTGGGTAAAAATAAAATTGTTATTTTTGAACAATTCTTATTTACACTTTGGGCCCGTTTGTTTTCAGAAGTAAAATGGAGGAGATTGTTAGTGAATGGACTGTTAGCAAGGAGACTGCTAGTGATGAAATTAAGAAAAATTGTGTTTGTTTGATAACTAGTAGACTAGTAATAGTTTGTGTTTATTTTGAGAGATAAGAGTGGGATTAACCATGTAAAATTCCACAAATACCATTATTATCAAATTTAGGCTTATACCAACTAAATAATTAAAAAAAAAAAATTACTCAATGTTCTTATTCTTCTTCTTCTTCTTTTTTTCTTTTTTTTTTTTTTAAATCAAAGAATCCAACTATCAAAATTTTTTTACTAAATGCTATTCTTTGTTTTTTTTAATATTAATAAATCCGACTATCAATAAATTTTTACTCAATGTTATCCTTTTTTTTTTTTCTACAAATATTAAAGAATCCAATTGTCAATAAAATTTTACTCAAGTATTTGTGTTTAATATTACATAAGCCATATTATGAGCCTCATTCCAAGTATTATAACAAATTTAGCATTAACACAAAGGTAAAATAGTCAATTAATCCATAGTCCAAGGCATTCATTTTTTAATACCACCTCCCCTAGGCCACTACTAGTCCCCCCATCTAAGACCTTTCATAGTCCCATATGACTCTTAATCTCATGGCCACTTCCCAAAACAAGCACAATTTTTTAAATCTCACCTCACTACTAGTCCCAATCCTATCCTTTAACTCTAGAAACAAACGAGGCCTTTATTAATTTAGAATTATTTCCTTTCTTTATAAGTGATGATACAGCTTGTTCCAAATGGAACAGGTCGGATTGATTCACACTTCTCTAACCGGTGCCCAAGGTACCAAGCCCACTGGAAGACCTGTGCAAGAGTTCAACGGGAAATGGGGAGTCCCCTAGCGAACCCTCCGACGAGCAAGTTAGAAAGAGAGATAGAATGTAGAGATAAATTAGAGATAAAAAGCTTAACCTTCTTCTTGTTTTCGACGTCTGCTTATATCCTCTGGTAATCATTTCGTTGTTCTTTCTGACCTATCATCTTGGCCGAAAGTCTATACTCTAGCTTGCCTTGTTCATGGTGAGGCCGTTCTGTCTCGACGGGAAGGGGTTATCACAATAAATACTGTAAGGGACTTCATTAATGGCTGATGTGCAGTGCAATAACTTTGCAGGATCTTTGTCTGCTTATATGGCTTGTCCTTCTCTTGCCACGTGTTCAGATATCATTGGTTCTTAATGCCACGTTGAGTTCCCGCAATGCTGGGCTTTAGTATTTGAATTATGTATTGAGCCCCAAGTGGTGGGCTATAACCTTTATGGGTTTGCCCATGTCAGTAGTCCCCCATTCTCAAGTGCAGCTTTAGTCTAACGAAGGTAATAATGAAGAAGATGATGGTTGTGAAAGACCGACGGTGATGGGTAGCCGAACAGAGGGGCCGACCATGAGGGGGGCCGATCGCGAAGGGTGGCCGTGTGGAGGGATCGACCATGAGGAGGGCCGACCGCGAAAGGTGGCCGAGTGGAGGGACTGACCATGAGGAGGGCCGACCGCAAAGGGTAGTCGAGTGGAGGGACCGACCATGAAGAGGGCCGACCGCGAAGGGTGGCTGAGTGGAGGGACTGACTGTGAGGAGGGTCGACTGCGAAGGATAGCCGAGTGGAGGGAGAAATAGTAGTGCGCGGGGCCCGAGAAGTGGCACGGCACGTGGTGATTTGAAGTGGAAAAGACAAGATAGGGGAGAAGGCAATGGATCATGGTCGTACACGTGGCGGAATCCCGTAATGGTGAAGGTTAGATGTTAAGTAAAAAATGAAGCGATAGGTCAATATAGGGTGTTGAAAAGACAGTTTCGGCGAATTTTTGAAAATTTTCAAATTGGCGAAATTTAATTGTGACCCTTGGAATATAGGCAAACCTTGGGCTTTTGGTATTATTCGATTTACCTATCTTTTTGCAGAAAATCAAAACGTTCCAGAAGTGAATTCTTTTGTTTCCAGTGATACACCCCTGCAACACTTTGTGAACTTTCTTGTGGCCGCATCCGAAACCATTTGTAGATACACAAGAGAAATGGCCCAAGAGGAAGCAGCAACCGCAAGGGTTGATCCGTTAGGCGACGACGATGTGGTGGATTTGGTGAAACAATATCGTACGGAGCGAAGGAAGGGGGAGGTAGCGAGTCAAGCGGTGTGGGCTCGCCCCAGGACAATGATTGCAGCCGCGAGACCTATTAGTCTGGTGGAGATGAACCACTGGCACACCAAACCAGATAGATCCATACTTACGGCAGAGGAGTTCGTGGGGATAAGGAGGAAGTACCAAATTCCCTTGGAGATAGGGCTAAGATTTCCCACATCTTAGGAAAGGGCGTCGGATATGCGCCGGGACGAATTCAGCTTGTACGAGAAAGGGTTGCGAGGGGGTTTGAGGCTACCTCTCCTCAAAATAGTGATGGATGTGCTCAATTGGTTAGAAGCGGTGCCAGGATAGCTGATGTCGAACGCTTGGAAGATAGTAGTGGCCTACGCGAATGTCTGGCTACAGGCGACCGAAGGGACAGCAATGACAGTAGAGGAGTTCTTCTCCTGCTAGAAGGCCTCTGGTCAGCAGGAGACTTGGGTGACTCTGCAAGCAGTGATGGGGCGAGGGCTGATGGCAGGTCTTCCGTCTTTGGTAAAGTGGTGGAGGCTGAGATGGTTCTTTATGACGGCGAACGGTAGGGCAGGAGTTCTCACAACATAGAAGGTCCCCACCAAATGAGGTGGGACGAATTGGTCCTTCCTTCAACGTTGTTTGCCCTGAACCTGGGACCGCAACCGTTGAGGGAGGATCTGGCAAGGAAGGAGTTGGAGGTGTAGAGGACCACAGAGAAGGAGGAGGAGGAGGAGGAGGAAAGAAGATTGTTCGCCAGAACGAACTAATATAAAGAGGCAAAGTTGGGGCCTGCTCCGAAACTGATCGCAAAGGAGCGAGTCCGACCACGCCCCAAGCCGCTGGGGGGGAAGGATCTGAGTGGTTTTGAGCCACGACCACCTCCAGTCGATCCTCTAAAGGAGAAGAGAAAAAAGGACATGGAGGCTGTGTTGAAGAAGAAGAAAAGAGTTAGGGAAAGGGATGAGGGGCCAGCCTTGAAGAGAGCGAAAGAGGTGATGGTAGAGGAGACCCCCGAAGTGGGACTGGAGGAGGCGGCGAAGGAGATGGAGGGTGGGGCGACTGTCCTTGAAAAACAAGTGGAGAGCGGGGTGACTAGCCCTAAGGAGGGGGCTGAGCAGCAGCCCAAGGGGGGTCCTACGCCCCAAGGAGAGGAAGAGAGGGTCAAGTTGAAGACTACCATCTACCACGCTCCAACAATGTCTGGGCAACTGGAGGGAGAAGGAGGCCCAGCCAGGACTCCTGTCGATCGGCTCTTGGGCGTGGTAGAGGACGCGATGGCGCGCTCGATGGAGAGTTTTACAGAGGCCAAACTGCTAAGGGGGCTCTGCTCGGCCCAGATGGAGGTAACAACCTTAGTAGGAGCCTTGCTGAAGAAAGCGGCGTATGCAAAAGGCGAAGTTGAGCCATTGAAGGCCAAGTTAGGGGAAGTGAAGGCCCAACTTGAAAGTTTGAGGAGGAAGAGCGCAGGTTGGAGGAAGACCGAGTGGAGTGCGTGTGTTAGGGGGCTGGAAGAGGCCCAGAAGGCCAAGAAGATGGAGGTGTTGGCGGTGGTGCAGGGCAATTCAGCCGACCGTGCCCATGCTGAGCTGCTCACGACCAAGTCGGAGATGGAGACAGAACGCCGCAAGGTGGTATCGCTCGAGTTTCAGTTGGTTGGCAAGCAAAAGAAGTTGGAAGAGGCCCAAAAAGCCTGCACCGTCACCAACGAATGGTGGGATAAGGCCATGACCTGCAACGAAGATCTGCATGCTCAGTCGATCAAAGAAAAAGAAGAAGTAGATCTAAAGATCCCTGAGTTGGAGAGGGCGTTGGCAGACGAGTGGGCCAAGTCAGCAGCCAAGAAGGCGGGGCTGGAGATGGAGGAAGAAAGGGCCAAGTTGGCATCTGAGAGGGCGGCGTACCCCGACTTCTAGATGGCCATTGATTCCGCGATCGCCAGTGGCCTGGCGAGAGAGGGGGATAGGGGGGCTGGCCCGTCGGGAGCGACCGCTGGGAGCAGGAGTAAAAAAGAAGTGATCCAGAGCTTCCAGCGGTCGGACTTCTACAAGCATGGGATGGTTGAGTTCTAGGACAGTAGCTGGAAGACTTTCAAGCGTAAAACAGAAGAGCTGTTCCCAGACTTAGACTTCAGCAATGTAAGGATAAACAAAGACTACGTGGCCCAGACCCTCCTAGACGAGGGTGTTGATGAAGAGGACCTTGCCTCAAGTGAAGATGAATGATTAGTGTGAATAAAATTTGTAAAGAAAATTTTGGTTATTGCTGTTTTGTTTTGTTGTTGTTGTTTCTTGTTTGTAATTTCTGTAGTGAAATATGTGTAAGTTTGTGAATAAATAAAATTATGAGTTGTGTTTTTCATACTATTGTCTTTATTTTTGTGGATCTGAAAAGAATGAGAATGGTCATTCATATAAGGCTTGTGTAAAAATCATAGTAAAGGTTGAGAAGTAGGGAGCTAGTCTAACTTGTGAGAATGTTAAAAAATGTGAAGTGTTAAATCACGACCCAGCAGAGAGCCATTCTAACTTGTAAAACGTTGAAATGTAAAGGTCTTAAGATGTGAAGTCTTTAAGGCGTGTTGTAAGAGTGTTGAGAAATGAAAGACTGCTTTGGGAAATGAAAATTAAAAAATGTAAAGAATGTTAAGAGGAGTAAAAGCATGGTCCTGAAATTTGACTAAGTATGGCGACTATGCCACAAACATGAAGTTGCAAGAATGGCCTTGGCTGAGCTCTTCATGCTTAGTCTGGCTGAGCTCTTCATTCTCAATCTGGCTGAGGCTTGAAGTAATTCAGTCTGGCTGGGCTCCTTATGTTCAGTCTGGCTGAGGCTTTAAGTAACTCAATCTGGCTGAGCTTTTCATGCTCAGTCTGGCTGAGGCTTTAAGTAGGGCATTATTGAAATACCATACGGATAACTGAGATATAAAATTGTTGTCATTTAAAGTGTAGCCCATTGATCACAAATTTACACCATGTGAGAAAAGAACAAAAACATCCCACTGTGTAGATTGTCAAAAAGGAAAATACAGCAATTGATCAATACAAAAATAGGGCTTTATTGAAAATAACGCTTCAAGTGCTTGGCATTTCACGGATGGGGAAGATCTTGAACTTCCATGTTCTGAAGTCAATAAGTGCCCGGACAAGGTCTGGCCTTAACAACGTAAGGTCCCTCCCACTTGGCCGTCAGCTTGCTCTCAGTCGGATTTTTGGTGGCAAGAGTTGCTTCGCGCAAAACAAGGTCGCCCAAGGTGAACTCCCTCGATCGGACTTTGCGGTTGTAGTGTATTCTCATTTTCTGTTGATATGAGGCCCCGTCTGACGGCAGTGGTCTCTCAGAGTTCTTCAATTAGGTCCAAGTCTACCCGACGCAGTTCTTCAGTTAGTTCCGGATTCGGGTGTAGAACCCTCGGGGTAAGCAAACCAATTTCCACTGGATGACCTCCTTAGCCCCGTTTGTTAAGCGAAAGGGGGTCTCCCCAGTGGGGATTCGAGCGGTAGTGTGGTAGGCCCAGAGTACGTTTGGTAATTCCTCAGCCCAAAGTCCCTTAGCAGCTTCCAGCTTAGTTTTGATGATCTTCAAAAGAGAACGGTTAGTAACCTCAACTTGGCCATTGGCTTAAGGATGACCTAGGGAAGAGAAACATGGCTGGATTTGAAGTTCTGCACAGAATTTCCTGAACTTGGCATTGTCGAATTGTTTGCCGTTGTCAGAGACGATGGCTTGAGGGATACCAAACCAGCATAGATCGATTGCCAGATGAATCTGGTTGTGTTCCGCTCAGTAATTGTGGCAAGGGGTTCCGCCTCCATCCGTTTAGTGAAGTAATCAATGGCGACGATTGCGAATTTGGTTTGGCCTCGGCCAGTGGGCAATGGGCCAACTAAGTCGATCTCCTGTTTGGCGAATGGGTAAGGATTGCAAAGTGTGATCAATTCTGTAGGAGAAGCATGGGGGATGTTGGCAAAACGTTGGCACTTATCACATTTAAGTACGAAGTCAGTCGTATCTTGATTGAGAGTAGGCCAGAAATAACCGGTGCAAAGTATTTTGTGGGCTAGTGATCTGGCACCCGAATGATTACCACATATACCTTCATGGACTTCCCTCATCACGTAGGTCGCTTGAGCAGAATTGAGGCATCGCAGGTATGGGCGTAAAAAGCCACGTTTGTACAAGAGGCCACTGATGAGAATGTAGTTGGACGACCGGGCTCTGACTTTAGCGGCCTGCTGTTTGTCGTCTGGCAGTTCCCCCGTTGTCAAAAACAAGAAGATGTCGACCGCCCATGGAATAGGTTCATTTTGGAGGAAGTGGACTTACTGTTGTTTTGGGGAATTGGCAGGGTGGGCGAAGTACTCGAAGCGGACACCATGACTGAGGTCTGACTGGTCTGCAGAAACTAATTGAGCCATCTCATCTACCTTGGAGTTTTCCACCCGAGGGATGTGCTTGATGTGGAAAGTATTGAAGAGGTGAGCAAGAAGGAGTGCAATATCCCTGTAAGCCCGCATTGTGTCTTCCTTGGCATCGAATTCCCCCGTAATTTGTCCGACAATGAGCTGGGAATCGCTGAACACCCGAATATGGCTGACACCAATGTCTTTGGCTAGGTGGAGACCTGCTATCAATGCCTCATATTCGGCCTCATTATTGTTTGCATCGAACAAGAAGCGAAGAGCACACTTGAAATAACCACCCTCGGGGGCAGTGAGGATGAGACCAGCCCCACTGCCTTCTTTGCGGGAGGATCCATCGATGTTGAGGGTCCAAGAATGGGGGTCTTCTACCTCAGTGTCGGGTTGCGGGGGCAGTGGGGCTGTGGTTAGAGTGGGATTAGTGAATTCTAGGATGAAATCGCCAACAGCATGTCCTTTGATCGCCGTTCGAGGTTGGTAGGAGATATCAAATTGGCTGAGTTTGACCGACCATTGCATGAGTCTGCCAGACAGCTCGGGCTGTTGCATTATCTTCTTCAAAGGTTAGTCAATGAGGACCACTATAAAGTAGGCTTGGAAGTAAGGACGGAGTCGTCTTGAGGCGGTGACCAAAGCCAAGGACATTTTTTCTAGCAATAGGTAGTTCTGTTCGGCGCCTCTGAGAGCCTGACTAATGTAATAAACCGGGTATTGTACTAAACCGTCCTCCCTGATGAGGGCTGCACTGACTGCGGTACTCGAGACAGCTAGATAGAGAAAAAGAGGCTCGCCCGTGAGTGCCTGGGACAGTAATGGGGGGTTGGCCATGCACTGTTTCAACTGTTGGAAACCCTCTTCGGATTCGGTCGTCCACTGGAAAGTCTGTCGAAGAACTTTGAAGAAGGGGAGGCACTTGTCCGTTGTACGGGAAATGAAGCGGTTGAGGGCAGCGACTCTGCCAGTAAGTCTCTGAACTTCCTTAGTCATTCTGGGTGACTGCATTTCTATCAAGGCCTTGATCTTTTCGGGGTTAGCTTTGATGCCTCACTGACTAACCATGAAACCCAAGAACTTCCCAGATCCTACGCCGAAGGCGCATTTTTTCGGATTGAGCTTCATTTGATACTTTCATAGGGTGTCGAAGGTCTCTCGTAGGTCGACTAGATGATTAGTGGAGAGTTTGCTCTTGACTAGCATGTCATTGACATATATTTCCATGTTCCTGTCTTTCTGATGATGAAAGACAGCGTTGACCAACCGTTGGTAAGTCGCTACGGCATTTTTCAACCCAAACGGCATGACACGATAATGGTAGGTTCCCCGGTCGATGATGAAGGAGGTGTGTTCCTAGTCAAACGTGTAGACGTCCCCGAACGCCCCGGAGAGGGATGGGCCCCCGTTCCGTTCATTTTGGGCTCACTACAGTTCAAGGACTCAAATTGTCACGGTTCGTAATCTAAACCAAAGAGTCCAAATCCGGCAAATCATTTTGAGAAAATAGATTTTTGAAAGAAGTGCCAAACATGGACTGCTTTGCCAGATACAGAGTCGCTACCTAAATATTTTATTTTTGAAAAAATTTAGGAAACCCTGACTCGTTTGCCTAAGGCCACGTGTCTGTCATCACCAAAGTTGCCTTAGCTCAGGAACTTGGGTACGATTGGGGAAGGTCACTTCGTGAGCACCCTCGCTCGCCCGATCAAAGATCGGCCTCTACTAATCATGATATCCAGTTTTGAAAACATTGTGCATTCTTATTCCAGTTATTAGCCTAGATTTACTATGTGATGCGCACAGCATACAAGTATAGACTGGATTACCTGAATTGGGAACAAAACCTTTCATATTTGTTTTTGAAAGATGGTTTGCTACCCGCAAGTAGGCTTAAAATAAAGATTTTTCCACCCTCGGGTGGGCTTAGAAAAAGATGGTTTTGCCACTATCCAATGGGCTTAAGACTCACAGTCAATGATTTGTTTCAATTCAAATAACCCAACCTTCATCCACAGGCATTCAGGCAGTTATATCACATAAGCAAATAGCCTCATGGTAAGCATGCTATCATGGCAGTCACTCACACGCCTGCAAGGATGCTAAAGCGTAAAACTTACCGAGTACTCCAAGCCAAAACAGAAACTAATTAGCAATCCATGCATGACCCTAATTATACAAAAATGCCTGATGCAACACATGCAAAAATGCAACTATAGCAGGCTCAGCTATTCTAAACATGGCATATGGAATGCTACAGCTAACATGTATTCAACTTGGAATTGAAATACAATGCAGTGAGTTATGATGCACCGAGCCCGGTGCATGCAAGACAGATGAATGAATGCAAACATGCTATCATACTGTATGCTAATCGAAACATGTCCTAATCCAACCATCATAAGCTGGTAAATAAAAGGGAGAAAGACGTGGGGTTGGAAGACATACATCACACGCACGTATACTTATTACAATTGTGCCCTCGCTCGGAGGGTCCAAATAAATAATACAGTCCCGAATAAATAATACAGTCCGAATACAGTACAAAACCCTAATTAATTAACAAATTATCCTAGGAAAGCTGTAAACTAGCATGCAAACTAGGGACTGCCTCGACTCTGCTCCGGATGATGGATGATGCATGTTTGAGTTGCTTGGCGTGGAAATCCATTGCGACGCCCCGATTAGCCTCTATTTACAATTGTTCTTGGAAAGCGTGCCAAGCTCCGGAACGCTGCTGATTCTTGATTTGCTGCAACAGAGAGCAGGAAAGGGGCATAGCAATGTATTTTCACATATGTATGCATGCCTCGATCCTTGTGCCACCAATCACGCATCCTGATGCATGATGGCCGAGGAGTCAAATTGCATGACTTAATATGAAATGAATGCACATGAAAACACAACAAAACCTAAACTCCATCATGGGTAATCCGGAGTGTCGGCGACTGGGGAATTGAGACACGTTCCGTCACTCGGGGTACGAAACGTACCTCGTTTCCCGTGCTCGGGCTAACTCCTATCCCAAACATAATGCAATATGCATGACATGCAACTAAGATACAACCTAACATGCACAATGCTATGAAATGGCATACACGATGCATGAGGTAACATGGCATACACGATGCGCTAACATACAACCTAGCATACACAATGCATAATGGACTTACACCGACACAAGTGGACCTCAGCCACACTCACATAGGAGGCCATTAGATGGAAATGAGACACTCAAGATGCGTGTACACATGCACGCAAACCGAGGACCGAACCTAAGGCACGAATGCCACTCTGCGAAAGCATGGTAAGGCATGGAACATGATATGCAAACAAGAAAATTTCAGCACTAAAACATGATGCTAAAAAGCCTTGAAGCATGGCAATATGGCACTCGATGCATGAGATGTGACCCGAAACTCAAAATTGGGCACATGGAATGACTTATAGCTATACAAAGCATGCATTATTTGAACATGAAGGATGAAGACAGAGTCAAGGCAGTCCTAAAACATGAACTTTTCCAGTTTAAAGTGTGGCCAAAAAGTACTAGCAAGATGGCTTAAATTAGCATGCAATTTTGGCGGGCAAACATAGTTTACATGGCAAGTGTATGAAGCAAGTCAAAACTCATCAAACCAACAAAAATAAGTGAATAAAACATACCAACATATGCCCAAATAACCATGGAAATGCAGCCAACACATGCACAAATGAAGGGTTCCTTTAGAGGGCGTACAAAGGGATTCTTAAGCATATACAAGATAGACATGTGGCAGCCCCAAACCAACTTTGAAAATAAAATATGATAGTCTCAAAACTCACCAAATTGGCCCCAAAATCAGTCCACAAAGTATGCAAGATAGGGCCTCTTTGGAAGGCCAAAATGGCCACCAAAAAAGTCAAGATGAGAGGGGGTCACCCCCCTCTAATTTGGAGGCTTAAAACAGCATCAAAGCCACTAGAAATCCATTGGATTCCAGTGGCTAGAAGTTCAAACAAGGCATGCAACAAGGGTTAGGGTGTAAGGCTCAAAATGAGAGGGAATCAAGCATATAAGGAAGTATGTGACCTCAAATATGAAAATTCTCTTAATGAAACATGAAAATGATATCAAAAAAAGCATTTTCTTAGTTTATAACAAGTCTCAAAAGTGAACACAAATATGGCTTATCTTTCATGCAAAAGTGGCCCTAAAATGGGAAAAAGGGATAAGGGACAGCAGATGGCCCCAAATGGAAAGGAGCCCTTCAACAAAGTTGAAGAGGGGCTCAAGAAAAGGGACTTTACAGTTTATATCAAGCCACAAAAATAAACACAAGTGAGGCTAAACTATCATGCAAAAAAAGGCCTAAAAGAGGGACAAAGAGACAAGTGGTTGCTGCTGGCCTCAAACAAAAGAGGTCCCTTCAACAATGTTGAAGAAGGGCTCAAAAAAAGATATTTTATAGTTTATGACCAAGTCCAAAACAACTAAAAAATAAGCCTAAAGTACTATGCAATAATACGCCTAAAAGAGAGTTAAAGAAGCAAGTGATAGTAGGAGACCTCAAACAGTAAGAGGTCCTTGATCAAACATGAAAATGAGCTCAAAATATGACTATTTACAGTTTGGGTCAGAGCCCAAAAATGCAAGCAATAAAGGATGAAATAATATGTAAAATAAGGCAAGAAAGAGGGAAAATGGGACTCACCTTTGTAGAACCAAGCTTCAACAGCTCTTGGACCAAGTTTGGGAGCTCTTAACATCTGGAAGACAGCCTCAAGTTTTTGGAATGGATGTTGGAGGCGTGGTGCTATGAGTTGTAGTGTAAAATGGTGTAGGACTTAAGGGGTTTTGATGCTTGGAGTAGAGAGAGGGAGAGATTGAATGCAAGAGCCTTAAAACAAATTTTGTAACCTCCCAAAATGCAGCTGGAGGTGTTGGTTATATAGGCAAAGGGTGGAGAAAGGAGGGGAAAATGAAATTCAAATTTTCCCCCCAAAAAGTTCCCCCCTCGGATACTGAATCTGGGGGGAAAAGGAGGTGTTGAAGGAACCATTTGTGAGAACATGGCCGGCAGTTTTAGAAACTCAGTGTGGCCGGCCACCTCCCCTGGCCGGACGGCTAGGGTCAAAGGGTCAATCAGAGAAAGCTGGCCGGCCACCCATATTGGTGGCCTTCCATGTGTGCACAACACAGCTATGTGGTTGAAACCTTGAAAATGTGAATCAGGAGAGAGAAAATCCAACTTTTCAAAGGGGTTCAAAAGGGTCAGGAACAATTGCTGGCCGGCCATGACATATTGGTGGCCTCCCAGGTGTGTACAACACAAATATGTGGTTGAGGGCTAAAGAAAGTGGCCCGGGAATGGTCAACATCAGCTTTCTAGCGAGGAAAACGGGCGACGAACAATGGTGAAGGAATAAAGCTGGCTTTTCAGGATAATTGTTGGCCTCCCACCCTTCTACAAGCTTCCCAATAATGAAAATAAGGTCCCTGCCAAAAATGAACCCAAACCGATGCAAATTGAAGGTTCGGGGGTGTAGACACCCCATTTTTGACTGACCTTAAGACTCAGACGTCATCGACTGAGCGCTTGGTGATGTTGCATATCGCGCTTGTCCAGAGGTTTTAGAGTCTTGGCCGTAAGCCTTGCCTCCGGACTTCCGGGTTTTTTTGCGCTTTGCCTCGGTTTGCGAACCAGGCTCGGTTTTCTCTGTTTCTCTTCCCAAAGGAAGAGAGAGGTCTCGTAGACCATCTCTCAATGGTCGTGGGCTACATTTCGTGGTCGTAGGCCATTTTGCCCATTTCGGAGCCCGGTTCCCGGTTTTCAGAGCCGTCAGGCCGAGTGCCTCGGTTTGGGACCACCTAACCACCTCCGTTTGCTCCGGTTTTTGGCATGCATCTTATTTACTCCCTTTTAAGGGACACTGTGGTCTGAGAGACCAACTTCGTGGTCGAACACCCCTTCCGGTGCCTAACTGTCAGTTTTTGGGGCCTCGGACTGTGCGTTTCGGCCCCCGAACCTTCATTTTGCATCGGCTTGCGTTCATTTTTGGCAAGGACATCTGTTTCATCACCAGGAAGGTCATAAAAGGGTGGGAGGCCAGTAATTGTTTCGGCAACCAATTATATTCCTTCATCGCCCTCCGTCGCCCATTTTCTCTCACTTCAAAGCCAATGTTGACCACCCTTGGGCCATTTTCTTCAACCCTAACCCGCATATTTGTGTTGTACACACCTGGGAGGCCACTAATATTTGGTGGCCGGCTAGTAATTGTGTTTGAACCTTTTGACCCCCTGTGAAAAGTGGGTTGTTCTCTCTCCTGATTCACTGTTTCCAATTTTTGACCACAGGGTTGTGTTGAGAACACATGGAAGGCCACCAATTTGTGGTGGCCGGCCACTAATTACACTTGGCCTTTTTGACCCCTGGCCGGCCGGCCATGGGGAGAGTCGGCCGGCCACCTGTAACCTAGAGAGCGGGCCAGCCTTGATCCTTACAGTTGGTATATCACAAATATGCATCTCATTTCCTCCCAGATTTTGTATCCGGGGGCCTGCCATTTTGGGGGGAAACTTGAATTGTTTCCTCCCCATTTTTCTCCCTCTTTTTGCCTATATAAGCCAGCCTCCAGGTCTGGTTTTAAGGGTTGGAAAATTTGCCTTGAGCGCTTGTATTGAAGCTCCCTCTCCCTTTACACTTCAAGCATCCTAACCATCCAAGTCTTACACCCTTTCTACACCACCACCTAGCACCACACCACCACCTTCATTCCAGCCACTTGGAGTAGCTTTCCAGAGCTTAGGAAGCAACATTTCTTGGTCCAAAGGCTGTCAAAGAGTTGGTCTTCAAGGGCAAGTCCTTTTCTCCCCTCTTTGACCCTTTTCTTGGTTCATATCTTAACTCTTTGTGATTGCATATTTGGGCTCCGACCCTAACTATAAATAGGATTATTTTGATCCATATTCCATGTTTGATTGAGGGTGTCTCACTATTTGAGGCCTCCTTGTTGCACTTGCTTCATTATCTCCCTAATATGCCATTTTCTTGCACATTGTTTTTGGCTTATGTATAAACTATTTTGAGGCATGTTGTAAACTGTAAAATAGCTTATTTTGAGCCCTTCTTCAACATTGTTGAAGGGCTCATCACTTTTTGAGGTCTCTTTTTGTTACTTGCCTTTGTATCCATCTTATGGTCCTATTTTTGCATGATTTGTTAGCCTCTTGTGCTTCTGTTTTTGGGCTCTAGTCCGAACTAAAAATGGCCTTATTTTGACCTGTTCTTAATGTTTCATTAAGGACCTTTTGTTGTTTGAGGCATCCTTTTTGTACTTTGTGTTATAGCTCTCTTTTTGGCCTTATCTTGCATAGCATTTTGAGCACACTTGTACACTGTTTTGGGTTTTACCATCAACTGTAAAAGGTCATATTTTAGGTCCCTATTCAACTTTGTTGAAGGACCTTCATCTGTTTGGGGCCATCATGCATCACTTACTTCTTTGTCCTCCTTTAGGCCCACTTTTTGCATGAGTTTTTCCATACTTGTGTCTGTTTTTGTGGCTTGTGGTAAACTTTAAAGTACCATATTTTGGACCCCTCTTTAACATTGTAGAAGGGCCCTTCTCTGTTTAGGGTCAGCAGTTGTCACTTGCTTCATTATCTTGCTTTCGGGGCCATTTTTGCATGCTAGTTTAGCCCCATTTGTGTTCGTTGTTTGGCTTTGCTTAGAATTGTAAATATGCTTATTTTTGGACTGTCTGGATTCTTTCTTCACATTCCATGTTCGAATAATTCATGCATTGCATAGTCATAGGTCATTTCGTATGCCTAATTTCATGTTTCGGGACCTATTCCATGCATCGGGTGTCATTTTGCCATCTTTCGGGGCTGTTTTGAATCATTTTCGCCTCTGAAATTTGCATGCTAGTATGCCATATTCCATGCTTTTCCATGTCATGTTAGAGTGGCATTTCGTGCCTTAGGGTCGGTTCTTGGTTTGCGTGCACGCGTGCACGCACCTCGAGTTGTCTCATTTCCATCTAATGGCCTCTTATGTGAGTGTGGCTGAGGTCCACTTGTGTTAGTGTAAGTCCATTATCGCATTGTGTATGCCATTTCATTCCACAGCATTGTGTATGCTAGGTTGTATTTTGGCGTATTGTGTATGCCATGTTACCTCGTGCATCGTGTATGCCATTTCATAGCATGTTGCATGTTAGGTTGTATCTTAGTTGCATTTCATGCATGTCATGCATATTGCATTGTGTTCGGGATAGGAGTTAGCCCGAGCACGGGAAACGAGGTGCGTTTCGTACCCTGAGTAACGGAACGTGTCTCAATTCCCCAGTCACCGACGCTCCGGATTATCCATGATGGAGTTAGGTTTTAGTTTGAGTTTTCATGTGCATTCATTCCATATCAAGTTGTGCAATTCGATTCCTCGGCCATTATGCATCGATATGCGTGATTAGTGGCACAAGGATCGAGGCATGCATACATTTGTGAAAATACATTGCCATGCCCTTTTCCTACTCTCTATTGCAGCAAATCAAGAATCAGCAGTCTTCCGAGGCTTGGCGCGCTTTCCAAAAAAACATTTCAAAATAGAGGCTAATTGGGGCATCACAGTGGATTTCCGCGCAAAGGCAACCCGGACATGCATCATTTATCATCTGAAGAAGAATCAAGGCAGTCCCTGGCTTGCATGCCAGTTTATTGTTTTCTTAGTTAAATCGTTAACTTATTTGGACTGTACTATTCATTTGGGACTGTATTATTTATTTGGACCCTCTGTGCGAGGGCATAATTGTAATAAGAGTGGGTGAGTGTTATGTATGTCTTCCAACCCCACGTCTTTCTTCCCTTTTATTTACCTGCTTATGATGGTTAGATTAGGACATGTTTCAATTAGCATACAGTATGATAGCATGTTTGCATTCATTCATCTGTTTTGCATGCACTGCTCTACAAGATCATACTAACTGCATTTGTATTTCAATTCCGAGTTGAATACTTGATAGCTGTTGCATCTCATATGCCATGTTTAGAATAGCCGAGCCTGCTATAGTTGCATTTTTGCATGTGTTGCATTAGGCATTTTTGTATACTTAGGATCATGCATGGATTTCTAATCGGTTTCTGTTTTGGCTTGGAGTACTCGGTGAGTTTTATGCTTTAGCATCCTTGCATGCGTGTGAGTGACAGCCATGATAGCATGCTTACCATGAGGCTAACTGCTTATGTGATATACCTGCTTGGATGCTTGTGGGTAGAGGTTGGGTTATTTGGATTGGAACAATTCATCAAATATTTGTTTTAAGCCCACTAGACAGTGGCAAAATCATGTTTTCTAAGCCCACCCGAGGATGGCAAAATCCGCATTTTAAGCCTACTTGCGAGTAGCAAACCATTTTCACAAACAAACATGAAGTGTTTTGTTCCAATTCAGACGACTCAGTCTATACTTGTATCTTTGTCAGCATCACATAGTAACCTAGGCTAATAACCTGAATAAAACGCACAATGTTTTTCAAAATCGATATCATGGTTAGTAGAGGCGGTCTTTGACGAAGCGGCGGGTGCTCACGAAGTGACCTTCCCCAATCGTACCCAAGTTCCCGAGCCGAGGCAACTTTGGTGATGACGGACACATGGCCTTAGGCAACGAGTCAGGGTTTCCTAAATTTCCCAAAATAAAATATTTAGGTGGCGACTCTGTATCTGGTAAAGCAGTCCATGTTTGGCACTTCTTTTCTAAAAATCTGTTTTCTCAAAACGATTTGCCAGATTTGGACTCTTTGGTCCAAGATTAAGAGCCGTGACAACGAATCGAGTCCGAGCTGTAGTGAGGCCCCCCTGTGGGCTTGTTACAGTTTTTGGCGACTCTGTTGGGGATTTAGAGAAC
This sequence comes from Camellia lanceoleosa, assembly GCA_025200525.1. Taxonomy (NCBI): domain Eukaryota; kingdom Viridiplantae; phylum Streptophyta; class Magnoliopsida; order Ericales; family Theaceae; genus Camellia; species Camellia lanceoleosa. The sequence goes on from CM045765.1 coordinate 56,595,463, forward strand.
TTGACTCGAACCCATGATATCTGGTTTTGACTACACTTGTGTGTTTCTTTGCATTGCATTTGCATTGGTTCGCCTAGGACACTGTGTTTGCCATCTGCTATTCCTGAGCGGTTTGCCAGAGGCTGCGTGCCATAAGGCTTACCGGTTACGGGCTCTGCCAGTATGGGAACACAAACCCCGGTTTCACCGGGGCACCCTTTTTGACCATTCGACCTACTGCATATCGAAATCCATAGTGACCATTGCAAACTAGGACAAGTTGCTTACCCGATATAGGTTGTTTGAAACCACTGCGTGCGTAGTGAAACCCTAGTTCCTGACAAAATAGGACAGGGAAACCCTACCCCAACTTAGGGGTGTTTTGGCTCTCACTTATCTGTTATGTGCTTTTAGAGTGCGTCTCTACAGGAATGCATTTATCAGTGTATGAGTTTGGGCATCAGGCCTGCGGGCATCAGTCAGTGTTTGAGAATTAGTTATCTGCGGGTATCCAATTCAGTCTTTGGGGAACAGTGATTCAGGGACAGTGATCAGAATTTGGAGACAGTGTATTTTCAGCTTATCAACCGTGTGTTGTATGCCCGACTGTGTGTTGTGTATTTATTTTAAGCTGTCATGCTGTTCATTTATCTGGTTATTTATTTCCTTTTCACTTTATTTATCTTTTGCTAGGGCAGTTTTAGCACCATTGCTTCCGACCCAGTAGACATTCCCCAAGCACTTTGGACATGAGGTCGTCGACTCAATCGATCTGAGGATCTGGTTGACGGACATCCAGTGTTCTATTCTTTGCCCCCCATTGTCAGGAGAAAGCCAAGGAAGCACAGTGTGTTAGAACAGAGGTTGCCAGAATAGTGGTTTACCCTATCAGAGGACAGTAGGACTGAGGTCTCAATTGTTGCTATAGAAATAGACATACCGGTCAGTCGGATGGATCAGCAAAATACGTCAGGAATGGAAGCCCTAATGCGCCAAATGCAGGAAAGCATGAGACAAATGCAGAAGGACGCTGCCCATCAAGCGGAGTTCTCCGAACAGCAGGCCGCGATCATGGCCCTGCAGGCCGAGCTAATCACTAGACTGCAACAGCAGAATGTGGCATCTGCTTCACATCTGGCGCATCTGGAAGCAATACCCAAACCGCCAAATACCAGCCCAGAGGCCAAAGAACCTTCACTCCCCTATATATGCCCCTGTCCAAAGCTCTCGGGGTATTAATCAGGAAGAAGCATTTGATGCCCCTAGAGCTGAGGCCACTACCAAATCCACTCCCTCCCTCTTATGACCCGGCAAAATACTGCGCGTATCACCAATAGCACGGTCATGACACCGACCGTTGTTACAGATTGCGTCATGAGATCCAGGATCTTATTGACAAGCAGGTGATCGCGCCTCCCGAAAAGCCCAACGTCACGATAAATCCTCTCCCACTACATAACCAAGCCCCTCCTCCCAACAGAATTAACTTTATCCAAACTGGGGTCGTGTCTTACGATCCTAGTATCTATATCACCCCATCCCACCTACCTAAGCCGGAGGTGATCCTTCCTGTTTGCACTGACTTGTGCATGATGGACATCTCCACAACCCAATCTGAGCCGACGGTGGTGAACACCGAAGATGGGATATGGCAGATTTCAGAGGAAAGTGGGGTTGCTGAGTCTGAGATTAAACAATCTAGGAATCTTGCTGAAGGAGCCTATGATCCAAGTGAATACATCCAGTCAGTGGGCCAGTTTGAGCTGAATATAGGGCTGCTAGAAAGAGTAGAGTTATGTGTGATTCAGGGGGACAGATTTGAACGGGGAACAAATGATCTAACAGCTGTAGGAGAGGACCTTGCCAACCTCCAGTTCTTCAGTGGCCAAGAATCAGGGGATGCAGCAATTAACTGGTTCGAATATGAGGAGTCGGCAGAAGTTACCGGATGGTTAGATGATCAACCAGACGTCGTAGAATTTTAACCAGAATAGGGCTCGGCAGGGGCAAGAGTATTAGTGGTGGCCGGAAGGGTCGAGAGTCAGAATACACCGCCGGAGAGCGCCGACACTAAGAATTTCACTCAAAACTTGGGGATTGTAGATGCAGGGAGTATTGAACAACCAGCTGTGCTGACGCAGTTGGAACAACAAAGATTTGAAGATTCCGAGAGAATCAGAAAAGCTAAGGCTCATGTGGGAGTTGAAAGTGCTGTGTGCACGGGAACTGAAAATGCTACGGGCATGAGGACTGAAGGTACTGCGAGTACAATCATACCGGAGCCGGACAGGTGTCTGTCGGCTGCCGACGGAATGTGGTGGGAAGATGATGATTTATGTCTTGCCCACACAGATGAAGATTGGGGGAATAACCAGCCTGATGATACCTGGTATATTGACGAGGTCGCTCATATGACAAGAAGTGGGCGGTATTTCAAGCCCCCACATTTAGACCAACCCGAGGCGTCTGGGAAAGACAAGGAAGTTGAGAAACAGAAGGAGAAATAGATTGAAGAAGAAGCTGTGCTCAAGCAATTGAAGAAGATACAAGCAGACATCTCCATCTAGGGACTGCTTATGGCATCGCGAGTGCACAGACAGGCTGTCCTATCTGCTATGGACAAGGCCAAACTCTCTATAGACACTACAGTAGAGCAGCTGGTTGGGCTAGTTTTTCCGAGAGGAGGTTCCCCGGCATTAACCTTTTCAGACAAAGAACTACCGCCTGAGGGCACAAATCATAACAAACCTCTCTATGTTTCCGTGGAATGTAGAGACAAGTGGATACTGGTGGTACTTGTTGATACCAGGTCCGCCATCAATGTTTGCCCAGCCAGAACAGCGTATGCAATCAGGTTGAAGCTCGCGGACTTCGCGCTGACTACTCAGGTGATCAGAGCATATGATAATACTAGTAGGGAAGTGATGGGGACTGTCAAGATTCAAACCCAGGTTGGTCCAGGACAACATAATATTGAATTCCATGTCTTGGACGTTCCCGCAACCTTCAATCTACTCTTGGGGCGGCCGTGGTTGCACCAAGTAAAGGCAGTCTCTTCCACTCTACATCAGATGTTGAAGTACCCTCACGGGAAGGGAGTGGCTATTGTCTTCGGGAATTCATCAATCCATCCGCCGCCAGAAGTGTCCACACCTGTCTTGGAAATCGAGCATGGCACAGAGGATGTTTTCTTATCAGGGTTCACTTTGGCTGAGGCTCGGGCGGTGCAGAATATCATGGCTGTGAATGAGGGAGTGTACGTCAATGCTCAATTTGTCTACCTCATGAACAAGCTAAAACATATCCCCGGGATGGGATTAGGAAGGAGCGGCCGGAAAGGCGTTGCAGCATTGGGCGAAGTGCCACACAACCCTCATACCTTTGGATTGGGTTATCTGCCCACCAAAGAGGACTGGGTGAGGAAGGGAAAAGAAATGGCCGGAAGAGCCAGAGCAAACCAGGCTGGGAAGCCTTTTGAGTTAATGCATAGGCCCATTCAGGGTACCCTGAACGGACGCTTCGTCCAAGAGGGGGAAGACTTTCCATTTTGCGGCTTCCCAGAGCCGTGGCTAAACGCGGAGAAGAAGCGCGTGCCAGGTTTTGAGATCTTCTTCGACCTGCAACTATCCGGGGATGACGTTGCCACAGAGCAGACAGACCCATCAGCTGAGGTTGAGCGATTAAAGCGAGGATCTGAGGGCCTGAAATTTGAAATGGGGGTAGCACTGGCATGTCTACTTTCTGATCCTCCGATAGACCATAAGTGCTTGGGGGATAACTTCTCGGTTTCCATGATTGGAGATGAAACGGCTGCGGGCCTACCAGCGACTATCTTGGATGCATCTATCGCACCCTCTCTCACTTGGCAATACGAGGAGGGATTTTTGTCCAGTAGTACCGGGTCAGGTAGTGAGCCAGAATCTAATTCCACCGAGTCTTGTGAGTCAGAATCAGGTTCCAGCTCGACTGAGTCTGAATCTGGTAATCCTGGGGATGATAACTCGGATACCACAGTCCTGTCTAGGTCATCTTTTTCCTTTTCATTTGAGTCTGTTGTAAATGAATCGGACGATTTGGATGTGCTTAACGAGAATCAAGTAACTGTGGTTTCTGAGTACTTTTCTGTGCCCTTAATTTATTGCATTAATTCAGACTTTCAAAACTTTGACGAAAAGCAGCGAGGGAAGTTCCTCGGTTTTACAACGTTTAATTGAGCAAGAGCAAGAGAGATTTGTCAAACCTTTAATGGATGAAATCACTCATGAATATTAGTCTTGAGGAGGACCCGTAATTTGGTCGGATCGGGTCCACGTTGTCTTCGGAGGAACGGCGCTTAGTCGCTTTATTAAAAGATTTCAAAGATGTTTTTACCTGGTCCTACGAAGACATGCCGAATCGATCCGAGATTGTACAAGATCGGATCCCCTTGACCCGAGGCCCGACATCAGCGTAAACTCAGGAGGATCTGCCCGGACTAGGGTCTCAAGATTAAGGAAGAGGTCACCAAGCAAATTGACGCAGGCTTCCTGCTGGTATCCGAATACCCGACTTGGTTGGCCAACATTGTTCCAGTGCCGAAGAAAGATGGCAGGATCCGGGTATGTGTGGATTTCAGGGATTTGAACAGAGCTAGTCCGAAGGACGACTTTCCCCTACCGCATATCGATGAGTTGGTGGATTTCACAGCAGGGCATGCTTTGCTCTCATTCATGGATGGCTTCTCAGGCTACAACCAGATAGTGATGGCGCCAGAAGACCGGGAAAAGACTGCATTCACCACCCCGTAGGGGACATACTGCTATAGAGTCATGCCATTTGGGTTGAAGACCGCTGGAGCTACTTATCAACGGGCCGTAACCACAATATTACACGACATGATCCACAAAGAGGTTGAGGTGTACGTGGATGACATGATTGTCAAATCCAAAGAAAGAGAGGGCCACTACACCGCCTTGCACAAGTTTTTTCAAAGGATCAGGGAATTCCGGTTGCGGCTGAACCCTTAGAAGTGTACATTTGGTGTTACAGCGGGAAAAATGTTAGGGTTTCTGATTACACAATGGGGCATCGAGGTCGACCCTTCCAAAATCAAGGCCATCTTAGAAATGCCACCACCAAGGATTGAAAAGGAGGTGCGAGGCTTTTCTGGGTAAAGTGCAATTCATAAGACGGTTTATCTCAAAATTAACCTTGACTTGTGAACTACTTTTTGGCCTCCTCAAGAAAGGAAAGAAGTTCCAGTGGGACGGCCGATGTTAAGCTGCGTTTGAACAGATTAAAGAATATTTACAGAACCCGCCCGTGTTGTCACCGCCAGAACCAGGGAAACCGTTGATTTTGTATCTGTCAGTAACTGAGACTACATTGGGCTGCATGCTTGCGCAAGAATCAGAAGACAAGGTGGAGAGAGCCATCTACTATCTAAGCAAGAAGATGCTAGAGTCTGAAACCGCTACACTCATTGGAGAGAAGGCTTGCTTTGCTTTGGTATGGGCTACCAGGAAGCTGCGACACTACCTGTTAGCTCACTCTGTAATGTTGGTTTCACGACTTGATCCCATCAAATATCTTTTCAAGAAACCAGCACTTGCAGGTAGGCTAGCTCGTTGGTTCTTTGTTGCTCTCGAATTTGATCTAAAGTATGTAACCATAAGTCGGTCAAAGGAAGAGCGATGGCGAGTTCTTAGCCGACTATCCGATTGGAAGGGGTGAAGCGATCAGTACTTATTCCCAGATGAGGCCATTTTGCATATCGGCATTTAAACTTGGGCGATGTACTTTGACAGAGTGTCAAATCAATACGGGTATGGGATAGGAGTGTTCGATAGCTTTTGAAACAATTCCCAGATCCCTCGGCCTTCAAACTCCGATTCAAAGTCTCAAACAACGGCGAGAATATAAGGCGTGCATTGTTTGGTCTAGAAGCGACCACGAACTAGGGGCAAGACGGTTGGGCGTCATTGGAGACTCGAACCTTGTTGTGTCTCAAGCTAAAGGAGACTGCAAAGTGAAAGAGGAAAAGATGATGATGTATCACCAGACCTTGGACTTGCTGATTCCTCAGTTTGAGAAGCTAAGTTTTACTCATCTACTAAGAGAGAACAACAGGTTCGCAGATTCTTTAGCAACTCTATCTTCCATGATAGACATCCTGTGTGGAGTCCGGATGCGTCCAGTCATCATTGACCAGAAATTTGCACCTGCCTACGAGCCGATTGCTGCTATAGATGAAGTTCAGGACGAAAACCCCTGGTATTACGACATCTGGAACTTCTTGGAGAAAGAAGCATACCCGCCAGGGGTAAATGCCAAAGACAAAAGGGCAATCAGAAGAATGGCCATTCAGTTCATTATCTGTAGGGGTAAACTGTATAAAAGGGGTCATCTGGGAATGCATAAACTGAGTGTTGATGCCGAAGAGTCAAAGCATCTGATGGAAGCCATCCACGGGGGAGAATGTGGTGCACACATGAATGGGGTAATGTTGGCACGGAAGATCCTCAGACAGGGTTACTACTGGTCCACCATGGAGGAGGATTGTATTGGTTTTGTCCAGCGATGCCACAAGTGTCAAATTCATGCAAATCGCATGAACATTCCGCCGTCAAAGCTGTACAACATGACTTCGCCATGGCCATTTTCAGTCTGGGGAATTGATGTAATCGGAGCTGTCACGCCGAAGGGGTTGAATAGGCATGAGCTCATCTTGGTAGTGATAGATTATTTCACAAAGTGGGTTGAGGCCCAATCTTATGCGGTGTTGAAGGTTTCACACGTCGCAAAATTTATCAGAAACAACATCATCTGTCGCTACGGGGTCCCAAACGAAATAATTTCAGACAATGGTTCCCACTTCAAGAAGGAGGTGATTGATTTGTTGGAGAAATACAATGTGGCTTTTTATAATTCGTCTACCTATCGGCCGCAAACCAATGGAGCGGTTGAGGTCGCCATCAAGAATATCAAGCACATACTGCAGAAGATGGTTGAAACCTACCGGGACTGGCCAGATAAGCTGCCGTTGACTCTGTGGGGCTACCGGACTTCAATCAGAACTTCTACTGGGGCGACTTCGTACTCATTGGTTTATGGGATGGAGGCCATTCTGTCTATTGAGATTGAGGTCCCGTCATTACGAGTATTGGCTGAGTGCCAGATAGCCGAAGCGGATTGGCAGCAGAGCAGATTTGAGGAACTCATGCTCTTTGATGAAAGAAGGCTGAAAGCACTGTACCATGTCCAAGGTTATCAACGCAGAATTGCCCGGGCTTTCAACAAGAAGGTTAAGTCTAGGAATTTAAAAGAAGGAGATTTGGTGCTCAAGGACAATCGAGCTTCCATCCACGACCCAAGGGGCAAGTTCAGACCCAATTGGACTGGTCTCTACATCATCAAGTCAATCTAGTCAGGGGAAGCTGTGGTTCTGATGGATTTAGATGGCTTGGAATTCTCACAACTGATCAATATGGACAAGTTGAAGAAATATTACCGCTGAGAGGCTCGCTAGGCCGAAAACCCGAAAGGGCGACCTAGGCAAAACTCAGAGCACAGAAAATTTGAAATCATAAAAATTGAGCTCGCAAGGTTGAAAACCCGTAAAGGGCGGCCTTGGCAAAAGTTAGAGCGTAAAAGGAGAGTGAAAATAGCCGAGCGAACCTGAGCCTGAACTACGTAAGGCTTGATTCCCATCTTTGGGATACGTAGGCAACTTCATCCTGAATTTCAGCCATAAACTTTTCCCCGATCAACCTTGTCCATCTTGATTATCTCAGTCATTTTTTTCCATCAGCATTCATCGCAATCTCCGGTACAGTGCTATTTAGACTAGGGGCAACTCTCCGTTGCCACACAGTGCCACAGTACTATTCAGAATAGGGGCAACTTTCCAGTTGCTAGGATCCGGGGTTGTGCATCTCGATTGAGATCTCAGCGTGTCGATTCGATCCATATCGAAAATAGTTTTGAAAAGTTTTAATAGAAGTTGACTTTGTTCAAATTAATCTTTTACAACTAAGACCATTTTTGGACCCAAGCAGAAAATTTTCAGTACCACAGCTTCAATTTCATTGATTTCAAAACAGAGTTCTCTTGCTCTTGCATACAATTGGAGTTGCTTTTTTATTACACTCATAAAGAAAACTTGAAAATACTGATAAAGCAATAAGTCCAGGGCATAGTCAAGTCAGGTGTCCTTGCGCCCCCTCCCGGAGCTAGTCGAAGCCTCTGATGCCAAGCTAGGCCCAATCTGTGCCTCTTCATTGAGCCAATCCCAGCACTCGTCAGACAAAGTGCAACTGAAAGTGGGAGCAGGGGCCAGGAGCTCTCTAGTCCTCCATGCTGTGGCATATCGGGCAAGCTGTGCGCCTCGGACCGGAAAAGCAGCCGGGTACTCAATCCCCTCTGGCGGGCAAGTCTGATCATGGCCAAACTGGCGTTGGAATCGGAACGGAAAATAGAACACACAGTGAGTCAGACCAATCAGCTGGACCCCAGTCTGCCGGGACATGCTATAGCTCATTGCCGGAAGATTGAGCCAGAAGATGCCAAGCAATGCGTCCAGACAAATTGCACATCGGTTGAACCACCATCCCTCATCAAGCGCATCAACCAGGCGTTGCCGAAAGAAGTAGCCGCGGGCTGAGTAGGCAGGGCAAGAGTCCACAACCTGCAGTTTATCCATCAACCATTCCTGGGGAGGGATGAAAAATGAGAGAATAAAGAATAGAGAGGTGTGCGATGAGAACAAAGGAGACAAGGGTTCTGTGGAGAAAAATCGAGGCCGAGGGCAGTGATGCGAGCAAATACATATGTGAGATTGGGTGGGAAACATTACTGAGCAGAGTGGACTCCCCACAACCGTCGCCTCGACGTTGGAAAGCGTCCAAGCCCATCAGTGTTTCGGCCAATGCCATAGCAATACAGCTCTTCCCTTCCTTCAAGCCCTGAGCAACTTCAATCAAACGGATACTGGGTCCACCCAAGCCCGGGGCAAGCAGGAAGTGAGATAGCATGCACAAGCAGAGCGCATGTTGCCGGAAACCTTGCCAATGATGGTTACCGTGGTCACCGGCACCAAAAAAGCGATGGATCAAACCAAGGATATCTAGTTCCCCATTACAAATCAGAGATCGAGCATCATGCGCGGTAAGTCCACACATCCGCCCTAAAGCTTGGGCGTGGCCAAAGCGGAACTGAGGCAAGATCTCTTCCGAACGTTCATACTCCATCAAAACTTGAAAATCTTCAAAAGTTGGACATACCTCTTGCTCGCCAAAGCTAAAAACATGCATCACTGGGTTCCAGAACCTTGCTACGGCATGGAGGAAAGGAAGGTGCAGCGGAGTACGACTCAGCGTGAATAGTGCATTCAAGCCGAAACCCCGGAAGTTCAACTTTTCCGAGCCATCCAAAGAAGAGATCCAAGATGTGAGATTTTCTACGAGAAATGCCTCCATTTTTTGTGCAAAGCAGTGATGAAATGAATGAGTCCCGAAGTTGGAGCTTTTAAAGAGGATAGGACACTATTCAGGGGGATACGTGTCGAAAATTTGGCGGCTGCTGGGATAAGTGGCCGGCCGGCCACCTTTTCTAGCAGGCCGGCCACATTTCTCCTCTCACATACAAAAAAGCGGCCTGGCCCCAAAGTGTGCCGCCATGCTCCCATATGTGTCCTTGGCCTGCTTTTACCCAATTTAGAGGAAGGTTCAAGCATTTCTATGCAGTATGTCAAAGGCCTCTATTTCCCTCTATTTCGATGCATTCCGCTGCCCGGATCATCCGAAGCATACTGCTTTGTTATGTTTTGTTTATCGAGTTGTTGTTTTGCTTATCGAGTTGTTGTTTTGCTTATCAAGTTGTTTGCCGAGCTGTCGTGTTTTCGGGTGTGTGAGTTGGTACTCTTTGTTTAAGTAATTTTCTTGTTAAGTTTTGTTTATTAAGTTGTCAACACTGTTGTATTTTGCTTATCGAGTTGTAAACTTGCTAAGGTTTTGTTGTATCTTAGTAAGTTAAGTTATTGCGTCAGTTCATTACCTGACTGGGCAAATGCACAATGCACATTTTCATTCAATCTCATTATGGTGCAAAACGATGCGATATGATGCTAAGAGTTTAAAATACAACACCTTGTTCAAAAGCTATTTCATTCCATCATGCTTTACTTTGCAAACAAAGGGCACAAGTTTTACAAAAATATAAAACTGCCTAATAATGTACAATGTGCTACAACTACTAGTAAAAAGGTAAATAAAACAGGGAACTGCAACATCAATGCTCTCGAGAGCGGGAATAAGAGGCCCTTTTCATCCTCTTCTGCAAAATAGCCTCTACACCCCCATGACCGTCTGAGTCGGAGCTGTCATCCTCAAGATCCCCCTCAGCCTCGCCTCCACTCTCGGAGCCAAGACCGGAGCCCTCCTCTCTGTCAGCAGATGTCTCTGACTGACGATCTGCAACATCCTCCTCCTCATCCTCATCGGGCTCCGCCTCTATAATATGTGCCCTGTGTCTGCGAGACGATCCCTTTCCTCGAGATGCTCGAAAAGGCCTGGATGGCCCAGCTCCTCGAGAAGGCCTGGATGGCCCAGCTCCTCGAAAAGGCCCAGATGGCCCAGCTCCTCGAAAAGACCCAGATGGTCCACCTCCCCGAGAAGGCCCAGGTGGCCCGGCCTGTGGCTGAGCATATACTGGAGGCATCTGAAAATGAAAAATGCAGTTTGAATACATTAGCCAAAACATGTATATCAGATACAGATGCAAGCAAGCTACACAGAGTGGATGTACGCAGGAATAATGCATGAATGTGGTGTGTGTCAGATGTGCTCTACACAAGTAGCCTATTAATGCAGTAAAATGTCCAAAATCAGCATGTGATCAGAAGATACAGTGCTAGAAAACTAAAGGGTACCTGGAAGCCCATGATGGACAACTGCGCCTCCCTCCGCAGGACCATCCCCTCAAGTGAGGCTACCATCTCGAGCACCTGATCCATGTACTCAACAGGGGGCTGCAGATGCAAAGGCAGGGGTATCAGTAAAGGAATGAGTGACTAAGTATCTGAGTAGTGAATCAAAGTTGTAAAACATACCGGTGGTGAGTCGGGGTCTCTAACATATCGGTGGCCAGGCATCGGAGGCTCTATCGGGATTGGAATCAGAGAGGTAGTCCCATACTGCCACCCCATTAGCTCAGTCGGCATATTCGGCCATCCAGGATGATGATAAGTCGGGGGAACCGATCTACCCCCACCTCCAGATGTACTAGCCCTGCTAGTGGAAGGGGCATCCGCAGCCCGAACCGGGGCCCGGCTCGAAGATGGCATACCAGCAGGCCTCATCGTCGGAGTATGGACTCCCGTCAATGGAGGCATCAGGTATATGTGACGGTAAGTAGCATAATCCCCCTCCTCAAGATAAAGCAAAGCATCAGTACCCGGCATAGCATTAACAACATCCCGAGAAGAGAGCCTATCAGCAATCCGCATCTTGACTGGGGGTACTGAGGGAGGGTCCTGAGAAGTATAGCCCCATACCTGACGCAAGAAGCGCTTCCCCAGAAACCAGGCTCTACCAACTGGCCCCTCGAATAGAATCCTGTACTGAGAGGCACCCTGCCCTCCAGCAAACTGGTATCGGAGACCCTCACCAAAGGGTGCCCAAGGCTCCCATGTAATCTGCAGGTAACCAATAAATTAGAAATCAGGAAGGTACAAGACAAATCAAAGATGACAACACAAAGAACTGAGGGTTCTGAAATACCTCCGTCGACCGCACCGTGTCGAAATACTGCCGTAGATAAAGGAGAGATTCCCGGGGTCTTGGTCGGTGCTGGCCCTCAAATACAAGTGAGTACGAGGTCACGAGGGGCCCCTCCACCACCATCTCTGGGGCTAATATCGAAAAGTACGCATAGACCTATAACTGTGGAAAACAGTGCAGAATGTAAATGCAAAGTACTAAAGGCAAAATACAGTGTGTAAAGTACACCGTGTGTGCAGTTTACAAGTAATGAGGAGCGGAAATGTAAATCAGGAGGGCAGAAAGTACCTCCCAGGCTCTCCAGTAACCACCAAGTAAGTCCCCCCGTCTGCGGGAGGTCGCGCTCATATAGCAGTAATGGGTAGCCAGGCCGGTGCCACCCCAGTCATATCGTCTGACCTGTGATAGGTCCACCAAGGCGCTCAACAGATACAGCCCAACAGTGTTCCCCTTGTCAAGAAAGCAGTGGTCCCAAGAGGAACATCGAAACCACTGCATCTTGTCTTTGTCTCCTCAGAGTCCTGTGCTCCATCTCCACCCTCCGAAAATGGGAGGAGAACCAGGTGTATCGGACTCTGCCCGAAGACCTATCAATAGGTGGGCGAGTCCCCAGTAAATATACCCAAGCGGCCTCCCACTGGCCCATGTCCTCGTCGTAAGGGATGGGCCATCCTCCCACGTCGAGGCCAGTCAACACAGCAAAGTCAAGTGGGGTCATAGTCAAGTCCCCCGTGGCGGAAAAATGAAGGAGTTAGTGGTGTCCCACCATCTCTCCACCAAAGTTTCCATCAACGTCCTCCTGGCGGGACAACGAGAAAGCCCGATACAGAAGGGCCCAAACCCTGCCAAATCAACCAAATCCCGGACAGCCTCTGAGAGCTCGGCGTACCAATCTCTAGCTACGGTGGAGCCGTATCCCCGCACCGTGCAAGAAGTCACCTACATTCAGAATAAATACATGCTTCAGCATAAAATGAACGAGCTGTGTGCAAATAAAATGAATGAGCTGTGTGCAAATGAAATGAATGGGCTGCATGCAAAATAAAGTGAATGAGCTGCGTGTTTAGATTTCAAAGTGTAAGCTGTGTGCTAGACATCAATTTGGGCTACATGTTCAACTTTCAATTAGTGTGTGCCGTGTGTTCACCTTCGATTTGGGCTGTGTGTTCAGAAAATTAGTGTTTGGGCTGCGTGTTCAACTTTCAATCAGTGTGTGCCGTGTGTTCACCTTCAATTCGGGCTTTGTGTTCAGAAAATTAGTGTTTGGGCTGCGTGTTCAACTTTCAATCAGTGTGTGCCGTGTGTTCACCTTCGATTTGGGCTATGTGTTCAGAAAATTAGTGTTTGGGCTATGTGTTCAACTTTCAATCAGTGTGTGCCGTGTGTTCACCTTCAATTTGGGCTGTGTGTTCAGAAAATTAGTGTTTGGGCTGCGTGTTCAACTTTCAATCAGTGTGTGCCGTGTGTTCACCTTCGATTTGGGCTGTGTTCGTAAATTAGTGTTTGGGTTGCGGTTCAACTTTCAATCGCAGTCTGCCGCGTGTTCACCTTCAATTTGGGCGTGTGTTCGTAAAATTAGTGCTTGGGCCGCGGTTCAACTCTCAATCGGTGTGCCGTGTGTTCACCTTCAATTCGAATCGTGTGTTCAAACTCGTGTTTGGGCCGCGGTTCAACTCTCAATCGTTTGTGTCGTGTGTTCACCTTCAATTCAACCGTGTGTTCGTAAAATCGGTTTGGGCTGCGTGTTCAACTCTCAATCGCTGTGTGCCGTGTGTTCACCTTCAATTCGTGTGTTGGAAAATCGTTGTTTGGGTGCGTGTTCAAATCTCAATCGGTGTGCCGTGTGTTCACCTTTAATTCGGCGGTGTTCGTAAAATCGGTTTGGGCCGCGTGTTCAACTCTAAATCAAGGTGTGTCGTGTTCACCTCTAGTTTAGCCGTGGTGCTCGTAAAATCAAGACTTGGGCCGTGTGTTCAATTCTTAACCAATGTGTCTTTGTGTGTTCACAATCAATTTATAATGAGTGTTCGAAATTCAGATAATTGAACCGTGTATTCAGAATGTAAACAGAATACATGAAAAATTCACAATATGTTATAAAAAGGGTGAAAACAAAGGAAATACAACTCGTGCCACATGGGAGAGGTGACACTGCTCCGCAGGCAGATCCCGGCGCCGCCATCGTGAGTCGAAGAAGTGATAGAAAATACTGCGGAAGAATGTGTCTTTGTGGGTCGTACTCTCTGCATGAAAGGTCGAACCCTCGGAGGCAAAGCCATGATATCGGGATCACCTCAGGCATCCGCAGGACCTCCACCGTGAGGAAAATGACCGGCCATTTCAGAAAATCAGCAAAATGAGCAAAAACGAGCAAAATTGGAAAAAGTCAACAAAAGTCAACTCTCTGAAATGAAAAGTCAACAAAAGTCAACTCCCAAGAAAATCTTCCAAATGTTGAGATAAACTCACCTCAAGTGGCGAAAATGAGAAAAGAAGTACCAAATCAAAATTTAATCGGTTCAAAGTGCTTGAACCCGAAAGTTTTCGAAAATAACCTGCTGGATGCGTTGGAAAATGCGATATAGCGCAGATCTCGAGGAGGAAAATGGTTTGGGAGGCTAGAGGAGGTGATTTGAGCTAAGGTTATGAGTCAAGAGTTTGGTGAATGGTTTTAAAGAAAAGAGGTGAAAAGACAAAAATGCCCAAGTTTGGACAAGTGGCGGTAAGCCACCTTTTTTCGCGAGCGCCATTCCCTTTTTAAAAGTGGTGGCCTCAATGGGAAAGAAAATCGGCGGTGGTGATCCCTAGGTTGGTCCCAAGGTCTCTACAAATTTTGAGAAGGATTGGAGTCCCGGACTGAAAAGTACAAGAGAAGTGCACTTCTGTCGCAAATCACTCCACCGTAACTTGACTTCAAAACTTTGACGTGTGTCTCATCATTACTCATCAAAATCAAGGTGTATCCTTTTTGAACATGTTATAACCCCTCCGGGAGGTGAACCGGAGGCCGCGATCGGGTCGCCCTCGCCGAAACGCGCATTTCCTTGCTCGCCATTTTGTGACAAACACGCGTCTCGACTCACGCTTGTTTTGCATTGTTGTGCACATAACTTGCATTCTCATGCGCGCACTTGCATTGTTATGCACGTCTCTTTGATATTACCATGCCTCTGTGTTTAAGCTTGCGTTGTCACGCACACTCCTTTCTCGCATTGCGATGCACTCACCTAATCGACACCGGCGCTTGTCGAACTTTCGATATCGCATTGAACATACGCTGTTAGTATGTTGTGCTTGTTGAGTTTCTCTCTTTTGCGAGCTGGGTATTGTATGTCAGTTCATTTGAAAGGTACGACCGCATCGAATCGCGCGGTATCGTATCTTTTCCGTGTGAGATGTGACGAGAATTGAATAATCAGATTCTCTATTCCTATCGCATGAAATGTTGTTGTTGCTTTGCATTCTTGCTTAAAAATTGTTGCATCATTTGCGAATATTTGCTTCATTATGACTTCTTTGCACTTGCATGAACATCGAGTTATCGGCCTTGTGCATATCGTTTTGCATTTTGCCCTGCTGTGAGGCACGCTGCGGCACACACCTTTGTTTATCTCGCCCGCTTGTCTAAGTCTTGGCCTTGTCAAAAATGGGTCGCTCTGGTTTTGACATTCACTCCGTTTATGACTTTCGAGTTACGTCAAAGAGGGGCAATCAGAGACACCCCATTTTTGACCGACCTTAGGACTTAGACGTCACCGATTGAGCGCTTGGTGATGTTGCATATCGCGCTTGTCCAGAGGTTTTAGAGTCTCGGCCGTGAGCCTTGCCTCCGGACTTTCGGGTTTTATTACGCTTTGCCTCGGTTTGCGAACCAAGCTCGATTTTCTCTGTTTCTCTTCCCAAAGGGAGGGAGAGGTCTTGTAGACCATCTCTCAATGGCCGTGGGCTACATTTCGTGGTCGTAGGCCATTTTTCCCATTTCGGAGCCCGGTTCCCGGTTTTGAACCGTCGGAAAGTGTCTCGGTTTGGGACCGCCCTAACCACCTCCGCTTGCTCCGGTTTTGGCATGCATCTTATTTACTCCCTTTTAAGGGACATCAGGTCCGAGAGACCAACCGTGGTCGAACACCCTCTCGGTGCCTAATCAATTTTGGGGCCCTCGGATCGCTGCGTTTGACCCCGAACCTTCATTTTGCATCGACTTATGCTCATTTTTAGGCAGACCTCTGTTTCATCACTAGGAAGGTCATAGAAGGGTGGAGGCCAAGAATTGTTTGACAACCAGTTATATTCCTTCATCGCCTCCGTCGTCTGCTTTTCTCCCACTTCAAAACCAACGTTGACCACCTTGGGCCATTTTCTTCAACCCTAACCCGCATATTTGTGTTGTACACACAGAAGCCACCAATATTTGGTGGCGGCCAAGAATTGTGTTTGAACCTTTTGACCCCTTTGAAAAGTGGGTTGTTCTCTCTCTGATTCACTGCTTTCCAATTTTGACTACTGGTTGTGTTGAGAACACATGGGAGGCCACCAATTTATGGTGGCGGCCACTAATTACACTTGGCCTTTGACCCTAGCCGGCCGCCATGGGGAGAGCCGGCCACACTGTAACTCCAAAGAGCAGGCCGGCCTTGATCCCTTCTGATTGGTACATCACAAATATGCATCTCATTTCCCCAGATTTTGTATCCTGGCTGCCATTTTGGTTTTAAGGGAAACTTGAATTGTTTGCCTTGAGCTCTTGTATTGAAGCTCCCTCTCCTTCACACTTCAAGCATCCCTAACCATCCAAGTCTTACACCTTTTTACACCACCACCTAGCACCACACCACCACCTTCATTCCAGCCACTTGGAGCAGCTTTCCAGAGCTTAGGAAGCAAAATTTCTTGCTCCAAAGGCTGTCAAAGAGTTGGTCTTCAAGGGTAAGTCCTTTTCTCCCCTTTTTGACCCTTTTCTTGGTTCATATCTTAACTCTTTGTGCTTTGCATATTTGGGCTCCGACCCTAACTAGAAATAGGCTTATTTTGATCCATATTCCATGTTTGATTGAGGGTCTCTCACTATTTGAGGCCTCCTTGTTGCACTTTCTTCATTATCTCCCTAATATGCCATTTTCTTGCACATTGTTTTTGGCTTATGTATGAACTGCTTTTGAGGCATGTTGTAAATCAGTAAAATAGCTTATTTTGAGCCCTTATTCAACATTTTGAAGGGCTCATCAACTGTTTGAGGTCTCTTTTTTGTCACTTGCCTTTTGTATCCATCTTATGGTCCTATTTTGCATGATTTGTTAGCCTCTTCCATTCTGCTTTTTGGGCTCTGGTCCGAACTACAAATGGCCTATTTTTGACCCCCCTCTTCATGTTTCATTAAGGGTCTTTTTGTTTTTTAGGCATCTTTTTGTACTTTGTGTTATAGTTCTCTTTTTGGCCTTATCTTGCATAGCATTTTGAGCACACTTGTACACCTGCTTTGGGTTTGACCATCAACTGTAAAGGTCATATTTTAGGTCCCTCTTCAACTTTTTGAAGGACCTTCATCTGTTTGGGCCATCATGCATCACTTACTTCTTTGTTCTCCTTTAGGCCAACTTTTGCATGAGAGTTTTGCCATATTTGTGTGCTTTTTGTGGCTTGTGGTAAATCAGAAGTACCATATCTTGGACCTCTATTTAACATTGTAGAAGGTCCTTCTCTCATTTAGGGTCATCGGTATCACTTGCTTCATTATCTTGCTTTCGGGGACATTTTTGCATGCTAGTTTAGCCCCATTTGTGTTCATTTGTTTGGCTTTTCTTAGAACTGTAAATATGATTATTTTGGGCTTTTCTTGATTCTGTCTTCACATTCCATGTTCGAATAATGCATGCATTGCATAGTCATAGGTCATTTCAGATGCCTAATTTCATGTTTCTCGACCTATTCCATGCATGGTGTCATTTTGCCATCTTTTATTGCTTTTGCATCATTTTTGCCTCTGAAATTTGCATGCTAGTATTCCATATTCCATGCTTTACCATGTCATGTTAGAGTGGCATTTCGTGCCTTAGGGTCAGTCCTCAGTTTGCGTGCATGCGTGCATGCATCTCGAGTTGTCTCATTTCCATCTAATGGCCTCTTATGTGAGTGTGGCTGAGGTCCACTTGTGTTAGTGTAAGTCCATTATCGCATTGTGTATGCCATTTCATTCCACAGTATTGTGTATGCTAGGTTGTATTTTAGCGCATTGTGTATGCCATGTTACCTCGTGCATCGTGTATGCCATTTCATAGCATGTTGCATGTTAGGTTGCATCTTAGTTGCATTTCATGCATGTCATGCATATTGCTTTGTGTTCGGGGATTAGTCTTGGTAGCATGGGGAAACGAAGTGCGTTTCAGACTCGAGTGACTTAACGTGTCTCAATTCCCCGATCCTGACGGATTATCCATGATGGAGTTAGGTTTTAGTTGAGTTTTCATGTGCATTCATTCCGAATCAAGTTGTGCAATTCGATTACTCGGCCATTATGCATCGACATGCGTGATTGGTGGCATGAGGAGCGTGGCATGCAGACATCTGTGAAAATACATTGTCATGCCCCTTTCCTGCTCTCTGTTGTAGCGAAGCAAGAATCATCAGTCTTTCGAGGCTTGGCACACTTTCCAAAAAACATTAAAGCAGAGGCTAATTGGGGCATCACAGTGGATTTCCGCGCAAAGGCAACCCGGACATGCATCATTCATCATCTGAAGAAGAATCAAGGCAGTCCCTGGCTTGCATGCCAGTTTATTGTTTTCTTAGTTAATTCGTTAATTTATTTGGACTGTATTATTTGGACTGTACTATTCATTTGGGACTGTATTATTTATTTGGACCCTCTGTGCGAGGGCATAATTGTAATAAGTGTGGGTGAGTGTAATGTATGTCTTCTAACCCCACGTCTTTCTTCCTTTTTATTTACCTGCTTATGATAGTTAGATTAGGGCATGTTTCAATTAGCATACAGATGATAGCATGTTTGCATTCATTCATTCATTTTGCATGCAGACTTACGATCATACTAATCGTGATCAGATTTCAATTCGAGTTGAATACTTGATAGTCATTGCATCTCATATGCCATGTTTAGAATAATAGGACTGCTATAGTTGCATTTTTCATGTATTGCATTAGGCATTTTTGTATACTTAGGATCATGCATGGATTTCTAATCGGTTCTGTTTTGGCTTGGAGTACTCAAGGAGTTTTATGCTTTAGCATCCTTGCATGTATGTGAGTGACCATGATAGCATGCTTTCCATGAGGCTAACCGCTATGTGATATACCTTGGATGCCTATGGGTGGAGGTTGGGTTATTTGGATTGGAACAATTCATCAAATGTTTGTTTTAAGCCCACTAAACAAAGGCAAAATCATGTTTTTAAGCCCACCCGAGGGTGGCAAAATCGTGATTTTAAGCCTACTTGTAGTAGCAAACCATTTTCACAAACAAACATGAAGTGTTTTGTTCAAATTCGCATTTACTCATTTATACTTGTATGTTGTGTGCATCACATAGTAACCTAGGCTAATAACCGGAATAAGAACGCACAATGTTTTCAAAATCAGATATCATGGTTAGTAGAGGCCGGTCTTTGACCGGGCGAGTGGGGGTGCTCACGAAGTGACCTTCCCCAATCATACCCAAGTTCCCGAGCCGAGAAAACTTTGGTGATGACGGACACGTGGCCTTAGGCAACGAGTCGGGGTTTCCTAAATTTCCCAAAATAAAATATTTAGGTGGCGACTCTATATCTGGCAAAGCAGTCCATGTTTGGCACTTCTTTTTTAAAAATCTGTTTTCTCAAAATGATTTTCCAGATTTGGACTCTTTGGTTCAAGATTAAGAACCGTGACAAGGAATCGAGTCCGAGCTGTAGCAAGGTCCCCCACGAACTTGTTACAAGGGGATAAACACGCACTGGGGCCCCAAAACCGATCATATGCTGGAGGTGGTGTTCGACCACGGTTGGTCTCTGACCACATGTCCCTCAAAAGGAGTAAATAAGATGCATGCCAAAAACCAGAGCAAACGGAGGTGGTTAAGCGGTCCCGATCGAGGCACTACCGACGGTTCAAACCTAAACCGGGCTCGAAATGGAAAAATGGCTCGACCATTTAAACGTAGCCCTCGGCCATTGAGAGATGATCTGAGACCTCTCCCTCCTTCGAAGAAAACGGAGAAAAGCTGGGGCTGGTTCAGAAACCGGGCAAAGCACGAAGCCCGAAAAGTCCGGAGGCAAGGCTTCTGAATGAGACTCAAACTTTGAACGAGCGCGATATGCAACATCACCAAGCATTCAATCGGTGATGTCTGAAGTCTTAAGGTCCGGTCAAAAATGGGGTGTCTCTGATTGCCCTTCTTTGACAGAACTTCGGAAGTCACAAGTGAGGAGTGAATGTCAAAGCCCAGAGACAACTCATTTTTGACAAAGCCGAAGACTTAGGCAAACATACAAGATAAACCAAAGCGTGCCCACAGCATGGCATGTCTGGGGAGGGAGAAATGCAAAGCGATATGCACAAAGCGATGTAACTCAACGATCATGCCGTCAAACAGGTGTAATAAACAAGTATTCGCAAATATATGCATAGATTTAAGCAAGAATGTCAAGCAACAACTACATTTCATGCGATTCGAATGCGAAGAATTATTCAATTCTCGCCACGTCTCTACGGAGAAGATACAATAGTTGCGTGATTAGATGCGGCCGCAGACCTCAAATGAACCGTACATGCAATATCGTGCACAGTAAAGAAATAAACTCAACAAGCACAACATGTTTAGCAACATATGTTCAATGTAATATCGAAATGCCGACAAACGTGATGTTGATGGGCGAGTGCATCACAATGCGAGAAGAAACGCGTGTGACAACACAAGTTAAGCACGGAGGTATGGTAATACCAAGGAAACGTGCATAACAATGCAAATATATGCACGAGAATGCAAGTGATGTGCATAACAATGCAAAACAAATGTAAACTAGGATGCACGTTTGTCACAAAACAATGAGCGAAAAAATGCACGTTTCGGCGAGGGCGACTCGATCGCGACCTCTGATTTACCTCCCAGAGGGGTTACAACATGTTCAAAAAGGATACATCTCACTTTCGATGAGTAATGATGAGAAATGCATCGAAGGTTGGAGTTGAAGTCCCGGAAGCGATTTCTGACGGAAAGTGCACTTCTCTTTGTACTTTTTCAGGTCCCTGGGACTCCAATCATCACCAAAATTTGCAGAGAGCTTGGAGGCCACCTTGGGAACACCACTAGCCACTTTTATTCCCAGGGGGAGGCTGCTGGCCAGCTTTGAGCGAGAGGCGGCGGCTTTGCCAAAAAGGTGGCCCGCCACCTGGCGAATTCGAGGCGCGCTTGGTCTTTTCACCCTCTTTTCTTTAAATGTGCTTATCCAGCCCTTTTCCTCACAAGTGCAGCTCTCAAAACATCTTCTCTACCTTCCCAAACCATTTTCTCTCTCAGATTTCGCTCTATATCGTTTTCCAACGCCCATGCAAGTTGTTTTCGCGAAATCTTCGATTTTACACTTTGGACTGATTAAATTTTGATTTCGGAGCTTCTTTTCTCATTTTCGCCACTTGAGGTGAGTTTGTCTCAATATTTGGAAGATTTTCTCAGGAGTTAACTTTTGTTGACCTTTTCATTTCCCGAGAGTTGACTTTTGTTGACTTTTTCCAATTTTGGCTCATTTTGCTCGTTTTTGCTCCTTTTTGCAGATTTCTTGAAATGACCGGTCTTCTTCCTCACGGTGGAGGTTCCCCAGTTGTCGGGGGTGATCCTGATATTATGGCCTTGCCTCCGAGGGTTGACCGATCATTCAGAGAATCGCCCTCGGGTACATGTCCTTTCGCAGGTTGTTTTCTACCATTTTACTGATTTTGATGATCGGGCGCCCGAGGACCTACTTTTGCAAGAGCTGGAGTCTCACCTCTCCTATCAGGCACGAGAGGTATTTTACTTCGCCTTTACATTCTCTGCAATGTATTCTGCATTTTCAGTGCATTTCATGCTTTCGCTATGTTTATCGACTCATTTGAGTACACAGCTTGTTTTAGAATGCTTAGTCCATGACACCATATTCTATTTGCATCTTGAACACATAGTTCAATCACTCTGAATTTATGAACATGCAACCCGTAAATTAATTGTGAACACATGGCACACACTGATTGAGAGTAGAACACGCAGCCCAAACTCTGATTTTCCGAACACACAGCCCGTTGTTGAGGTGAACACACACGACACCTGCTTGATTGAGAGTGGAACACGCTTGGCCCAAACTCTAATTTTTGAACACACACCCATTGTTGAGATGAACACATAGCACACCTTGATTGAGAGTAGAACACATGCAAACCCAAACTCTAATTTTGAACACAACCCATTGTTGAGGTGAACCACGCAAACACATTGATTGAGAGTAGAACATGCAGCTCAAACTCTAATTTTATGAACACCTGACCCATTGTTGAGGTGAACACGAGCACCTTGTGATTGAGAGTAGAAACGAGCCCAAACTCTAATTTTCTGAACACACAGCCCATTGTTGAGGTGAACACGCAGTACACGTTGATTGAGAGTAGAACACGCGACCCCAAACTCTAATTTTTGAACACATAGCCCAGTTACATTCCATTCAATTTTGCACACAACTCATACATTTCATTTGCCCAGCTTGCTCATTTCATTTGCACAGCTTATTCATTTCATTTGCACACGACTTATTTATCTCATTTCAAAATACAT
This sequence comes from Camellia lanceoleosa, assembly GCA_025200525.1. Lineage (NCBI taxonomy): Eukaryota > Viridiplantae > Streptophyta > Magnoliopsida > Ericales > Theaceae > Camellia > Camellia lanceoleosa. Next base: position 56,617,990 of record CM045765.1, read on the forward strand.
GTGCTCATTCTGAATCTGGTGACTTCCCGTCTTTGTCTTGAGGATATAGCTCTGTCCTGGCAGAGAGTGGTCTGCCGAGCTCCAGGCTGTCCATGATTTGGTTGATGTGGCGGGGTTGGGACCTTCTGCCTGGGATCTCTCATTTGCCCTTCTCTCGGGGACAACGATGGGTGCTTTAGTAGAGATGGTGGGACACCACCAACTCCTTTCATTTCTCTACCACCGAGGATATGACCATGACCCCGTTTGACTTTGCCATACTGACGGGCCTCGATGTGGGAGGTTGGGCATCCCATATGATGAGGACATGGGCGAGTGGGAGGCCGCCTGGACATATTTATTGGGAGCTCGCCCGCCAATGGATAGATCTTTAGGTAGAGTCCGATATACCTGGTTCTCTTCCCACTTCAGGAGGGTGGAGATGGAGCCTAAGACTCCCGAGGAGGTAGCGCAGTATACTCGCGAATTCCTGATGTTCCTCTTTGGCACCACTCTGTTCACCGATAGGGGGAACACAGTTGGGCTTTATCTGTTGAGTGCCCTGGTGGACCTATCATAGGTTAGCCGGTATGATTGGGGGCGATGCCGGCTGGCCACTCTCTCTTTGTTATATGAGTCACGACTTCAGCCGAAGGAACATACTTGGCGGCTATTGGAGAGCCAGGAGGTACTTTACGCCCTTTACATCTACGCTTCTCATTATTTGTACATTACTACAGCACTTTACATTACATACTTTGCACTTTGCTCTCAGCATGTTGTCTTTGCATTCTGCATTCGGCATTCTGTATTTTGATGGCTACTGCTCTGTTTCTCACAGTTGTGGGTCTACGCATACTTCCCGATACTAGCCCCAGAGCTTATAGTGGAGGTGCCCCTCACGATCCTGTATTCACTCGTATTCGAAGGTCGATCTTGGCGAGACCTTAAATCTCTTCCCTATTTGTGAGTACTTTGACCTGAGTCACGGTCATCGGGTATTTCAAAACTCTCGATTCTTCATGTTTCCAATCTTACACTTTTACAATCTACGATCAACTTATGGATTGATTATCCATGAATCACATGGCGACCTGGCGCCTTTTAGTAGAATCTCCGATTCGGTTTCTTGGGAGGATGGGGTACCTCGGTATAGGATTGCTTGAGGGCGATTGGTAGGGCTTTGGTTTTGGGTGATCGCTTCTTGCGCGGTGTGGGGCTCGCCACTCGGGACCTTCCTTGGCACCCCGATCGACATATGGACGTGATAGGCTCGACCCGAGGTGTGATTGGCCTTGAGTTGAGCGATGCATTTCTTCATCTGGGCGGGGATTCGTGACTTATCGTCACACATATCTAATGCCTCCTTGGCGGGGTTCGTACTCCGGCGATGAGGTCTGTTGGTATGCCATCATCGGCCGGGCTCGGACGCGGATGCCCTTCCACTAGCAGGCTCGTACATCTAGAGGTGGGGTGGATTGGTTCTCCGATTCCTCGACTTATCCTCATCTGGATGGCGAGATATGCGGCCCAGAGTTGATGGGGTGGCAATATGGGACTACCTCTCGATTTTCGATTAGATCGATAGAGCCTCGATGCTGGCCATCGATATGTCGAGACCAGACTCAACCCGGTATGCTTCTGACTTTGATTCATTACTCAGATACTTGGGCGTTCATTCATTTATTGATACTCTTGCCTTTGCATCTGTAGCCTCCTGTCGAGTACATGGATGAGGTGCTCGAGATGGTAGCCTCACTTGAGGATGGTCTGAGGAGAGGCGCGATTGTCCATCATGGGTTTCCAGTACCCTTTAGTTTTCGACATTTATCGTGCTTCGATAACATCTTGATTTTGAACATTTCTTGCATTGATAGTTCATGCGTAACACATCGACACACCACATTCATGCATTATTCTGCGTCATCCACTCTGTGTAGTTTGCTTGCATCTATCGATATACATGTTTTGGCGATGTATTCAAACGCATTTTCATTTTCGAGATGCCTCCGTGTATGCTCAATCACAAGTCGAGCCATCAGGACCTTCCCGAGGCCGGGCCATCTGGGCCTTCTCGAGGGCTAGACCATCTAGGCCTTCTCGAGGCCAGGGGAGGGTTGTCTTCGCGAGCCTTGAGCGCACATCATTCGAGGAGGCTAGTGAGGAGGAAGAGGTTCTTGATCCTCAATCGGATACATCTGGCAGCCAGGAGGAGGGTTCGACCACGGTTAGGGAGTGGAGGTGAGGTAGGGAGGATCTGAGGCGGCAACTCAGACTCGAGATGGTGCGGTGGCGCAAAGGTTGCTTATGAGAAGAGGATGAAGAGGGCCTCTTATTCTGCTCTTGAGAGCATTGATCTGTTGTTCTGCTTTATTTACCTTTTTACTAGTAGTTATAGCACATTATATATTGTTAAGCGGTTTATTTTACGTAAAACTTGTACCCTTGTTGTAAAATGTTGTAACAAAGGAATGATGATGGAATGAAACGACTTTTGAAAAAGTGTTGAATTTTGTGTTCCCAGCATCGCATCGCATCTTTTTGCACCAAAATGAGATTGAATGGATATGTGTATTGTGCATTTGGCCAACTCAGGTAGTGAACCGACACAACAAACAACTTAACTCACCAAGACAATAGCAGAATCTTAGCAAGTTTACAACTCGATAAGCAAAACACAACAAAGTTAACAACTTTCGATAAGTAAGGCGCAACAAAATTGATTAAACAAAAGTAACAACTCGGTGTACAAGACTTGATTTCGACAAACTTAACAACTCGATAAGCAAGACAACAACTTCGATAAGTAAGACTTAACAACAACTCTATGAACAAAGTGCATTTGGACGATACGGGTGACGGCGCATCCAAGCTGAGAAATGGAGGCCTTCAAAACTCGATGCATGGAAATGTTAGGAACTCCCTTCGGAGGGTAAAATAGTAGTAAAGACACATTTGGGAGCATGGCGTGCCACCTTTGGGAACCTGGCCAACTTTTTACATTTGAGGGAGAGAGGTGGCGGCACGCTAAAAGGTGGCCGTAGGCCACCTAGAGAACCATCAAATTTTGACCGCGTGTCCCCGAACAGTGTCTTATCCTCTTTAAAAGCTCTAGCCTCATGGTTGATTCATTTCATCTCAGTTTTGTACCAAAATGGAGGCATTTCTTGCCAAAAATCTCACAGCTTGGATCGCTTCTCTAGGTGGCTCAGAAAAGTTGAACTTCTGGGGTTTCGGCTTGAATGCACTATTCACGCTGAGTCGTACTCCGCTGCACCTTCCCTTCCTTCATGCCGCGGCGAGGCTTTGGAACCCGGTAACACATGTCTTTAGCTTCGGCAGGCAAGAGGTATGTCCAACTTTCGAAGATTTTCAAGTTTTGATGGAATCTGAACGTCCTGAAGAAATTTTGCCTCAGTTTCGCTTCAGTCATGCCCAAGCTTTAGGGCGAATGTGTGGACTCACCCTGCATGATGCACGGTCTCGATGCGCAATGAGGCCCGGACATCCTCGGCGATTCATCGCTTTTACGACCCGTGACCTTCGGCAACCATCATTGGCAAGGTTTTGACAACACGCCCTTTGCTTGTGCATGCTATCTCACTTTACGCTTGCCCGGGCTTGATGGATCTAGCATCCGTCGATTCGAAGTTGCTCAAGGCTTGAAGGAATGAAAAAGCATTGCCATGACTTTGGCGAGACAACGATAGGCTTAGATGCTTTCTATCGCCGAGACGACCCAGTTCGCGAGAAGCCCACTTTGTTTGCGGTAATGTTTACCCAATCTCCGCGTATATATTGCTCACATCACTCGGCCCTCGGGCTCGATTTTCTCACAAAACCCTTGTCTTACTTTTCTCTCATCGTACATCTCTCTATTCTTTATTCTCTCATTTTCATCCCTCTCGGTATGGTTGATGGATAAAGCTGCGGTTGTGGACTCTTGCTCGGCCTACTCGGCTCATGATTACTTCTTTCGACAACGCCTAGTTGATGCCTGATGAGGGTGGTGGTTTGATGGATGTGCAATTTGTTTGCAGTCGCATTGCTTACACGTCCTTGGCTCAATCTCCGGCAATGAGCTATAGCATGTCGTGGCCAGGATCGATTGATTAGTCGACCCACTGTGTGTTCTACTTTCCATTCGAGTTCTGCGTCGGTTCGGTCATGATCGGACTTGCCGCTTGAGGATAAGTATCTTACATTCTCGGTTAAGGCGCACTTGCTCAAGTATGCCACGGCGTGGAGGACTAGAGAGCTCCGGCCCCGCTCCACTTTCGATTCTGATTTGGTGACGAGTGCTTGGATTGGCTCAATGAAAGCGCAGATTGGGCCCGTCTTGGCATCGAAGGCTTCGACCGGCTGCGGGAGGCGCGAGGACACTGACTTATCTATGCCCGAATTTATTGCTTTACTAGTACTTTCAAGTTTTCTTTATGAATGTAATAAAAAGCAACTTCAATTTGTATGCAAGAGCAGAGAACTCTGTTTTGAAATCAATGAAATTGAAGGTTGTAGATCTTGAAAATTTTCGCTTTGGTCCAAAAATGGTCTTAGTTGTAAAAAGATTAATTTGAACAAAGTCAACTTTTATTAAAACTTTCAAAACCATTTTCGATATGGATCAGGCGGACCGCTGAGATTTGTCACGAGATGCACAACCAGGATCCTTGGCGGAAAGTTGCCCTAATCCGAATAGCACCATGACACTTCATGGCAGCGAAAGTTGCCCCTAGTCTGGCTCTTGCACCGGAGATCACGATGAATCTTGATGGACAAAGATGGTGAGATGATCAAAATGGACAAAGTTGATCGGGGAAAAGTTTATGGTGAACTCCGGGATGAAGTTGCCTCGTATCCCAAAGATGGGAATCAAGCCTTCGTAGTTCGGCTCGGAGTTCACTCGGGTATTTTCACTCTCCTTTTACGCTCTAACTTTTGCCAAGGCCGCCTTTGCGGGTTTTCAACCTTATGGCTTCGATTTTTGTAGTTTCAAATTTTTTGTGCTACGAGTTTTACTAGGTCGCCCTTTGGGTTTTGGCCCTGTGAGCCTCTCAAGGGTAATATTTCTTCAACTTGTCCATATTGATGGGTTGTGAGAACTCCAAGCCATCTAGATCCATCGAACCACAGCTCCACGACGAGATAGACTTAATGATGTAGGGACCGGTCAATTGGAGTGAACTTGCCTTGGGTCGTGGATGGGAGCTTCGGTTGTCCTTGAGCACAAATCTCCTTCCTTTAGATTCCTAGACTTAACTTTCTTGTTGAAAGCTAGGGCAATTCTGCTTGGTAACCTTGAACATAATGCATGCCTTGGTCTTCTCTCATCAAATAGCATGAGTTCCTCAAATACCTTGCTCTGCTTAATCTGCTTGACTATTTGACACTCGATACTGTAATGATGGAACCTCAATCTCGATAGGTAGAGCGGCCTCCATCCATAAACCAATGAATCTTGGTCACCCGATGAGAAGTTGATTGAAGTCGGTAGTGAGCAAGCGGCGGCTTATCTGGCCGATCCGTAGGTTTCACCATCTTGCAATATGTGTTTGATGTTCTTGTTGGCGGCCTCAACACGCTCCATTGGTTTCTTGACGATGGGTAGATGACTTATGAAAAGCCGTTGTATTTTTCCAACAAGTCAATCACTTCCTTCTTGAAGTGGGAATCGTTATCTGAAATTATCTCGTTTGGGACTCCGTGGCGACGAGATGATGTTGTTTACGATAAACTTAGCGACATGTGAAGCCTTCAACACCGCATAAGATTGGGCCTCAACCCCCTTTGTGAAATAATTTATCGCGACCAGGATGAACTCATACCCGTTCGACCCCTTTGGAGTGGCGGCCCGATCACATCAATTCCCCGGTGAAAATGGCCATGGCGAAGTCATATTATGCTCTGACCGGCGGCGGAATGTTCATGTGATTTGCATGAATTTGACACTTGTGGCATCGTCGAATGACAAGCCGTCTGATCCTCCTCCATTGTGGACGGTAGTAACCTGTCTAAGGATCTTCCGTGCTAGCATGACTCCATTCATATCGCTGCACGCGTTCCCTCCATGGATGGCTTCCATTAGGCGCTTTGATTCTTGGCATCGACACACGACTTATGCATTCCCGGATGGCCTCTCTTATATAGCTTACCCCCACGGATGATGAGTGAGCGGCCATTCTTCGATTGCCCTTTTATCCTTGGCATTTACCTGGCGGGTATGCTTCTTTCTCAGAAATTCCAAATGTCGTAATACCGGGGTTTTAGTCTTGAACCTCATCTATAGCGACAATCGACTAAATGGTGGCGCAAATTTACAGTCAATGATGTTGGGCGTATCCGGACTCCGAATGGGATGTCTATCATGGAAGATAGAGTTGCTAAAGAATTTGCGAACCTGTTGTTTTCTCTTAGTAAATGAGCAAAATTTAGCTTCTCAAACCGAGGGATTAACAAATCCAAGGTCTGGTGATACATCATCATCTTTTCTTCTTTGACTTTCCGGTCTCCTTTTGCTTGAGACACAACAAGATTCGAGTCCCGATGGCGTCCAATCGTCTTGCCTCTAGTTCGAAAACTTCTAGACCGAATGCATGCCTCGTAATGCCGCTTCGTTGTTTGAGACTTTGAATCGGGTTTGAAGGCTAGAGGATCTGGGACTTATCGGTGCTATCAGCAACACTCCTATCCCATACCGTATTGATTTGGCGCTCGTCAAAGTACATCGTCGAAGTTTCATCGTCGATGTGCAAAATAGCTTCATCTGGGAATAAGTACTCATTGCTTCACCCCTTCCCTTTGGATGATCGGCTAAGAATTCGCTCTTTGCCCTTCCTTGGTGACTTGCGTTACATACTTGGTCGGGTCGGTACGGCAACCAACGAGCTAGCCTACGTAAGTGCTGGTTTCTCGAAAAAGATATTTGATGGGATCGGTCGTGAAACCAACATTACGGAGTGAGCTAACGGTAGTGCCGCGACTTCTTGTAGCCCATACCAAAAGCTAAGCAATCCTTTTCCAGGGGTGTATACCGAGTCTCATATTCTAACATCTTTTTGCTGAGATAGTATATGGCTTTCTCACCTTGTCCTCGATTCTTGTGCGAGCATGCAGCCCATAAGTAGTCTCGATCCTTTGAAGGTACAATATCAGCGGTTTCCGGCTCTGGCGGTGACAACCTGGCGGGTTTTGTAAAGTATTCCTTGATCTGTTCCATGACTTGGCATCGGCCGTCCCATTGGAATTTCTTTCCTTTCTTGAGAGACCAAAAAGTGGTTCTAGAGTCAAGGTTAATTTTGAGATAACCGTCTTATGAATTGCACTTTACCTAGAAGCCTCGCACCTCCTTTTAGGTCCTTGGTGGGGCATTTCTAGGATGGCCTTGATTTTGGAAGAATTCGACTTGATACCTCTACGTGTGTCAGAAACCCGGCATTTTCCATTTGTAACACTGGCGTACATTTTTGAGGATTCATGCATGGGAATTCTTTGATCCTTTGAAAGAACTTTGCAAAGGCGGTGTAGTGGCCCTCTCTTTCTTTGGACTTGACAATCATGTGGATCGCGTACCTCAACCTCTTTGTGGATCATGTGCAATATTGTGGTCGCGACTTTGTTGATAAGTAGCTCGGCGTTCTTTGACCCAAGCGGCATCACTCTGTAGCAGTATGTCCCCCACGGGGTAGTGAATGCAGTCTTTTCTTGGTCTTCAGGTGCCATCACTATCTGATTGTACTCTGAGAAGCCATCCATGAATGAAAGCAAAGCATGCCCTGCTGTGAAGTCCACTAGCTCGTCAATATCACGGCAAGGAAAGTTCGCCGGACTGGCTCTGTTCAAATCCACGAAATCCGCATACTTGGATTACGCCATCCTTCTTGCCTTTGGAACGATGTTGGCCAACCAAGTCGGGTATTGGATACCGAGGAAGCTGCGTCGATTTGCTTAGTGACCTCTTCCTTAATCTTGAGAGCCCAATCGGCGGATTCTCTGAGCTTCTGTTTGTTGGTGGGGCCTGGGGTCAAGGGATCGGTCTTGTACAATCTCGGGATCGATCGGGCATGTCTTCGTAGGACCGCGAAAACATCTTTGAAATCTTTTAATAAGCGACTAAGCGCTCGCGTTCCTCGAAGACAGCGTGGACCCGATCTGGACCCGGCCCATGGGTCCTCCTCGATTACAATATTCCACGGTGGTGATTTCATCCATTAGAGGTTTAACAAATCTCTCCTGCTCTTGCTCAATTAAAGCGTTAAAATCGGAGGAATTTCTTCGTCGTTTTCATCAAAATTTTGAAAGTCCGAGTTTATGCAATAAATTAAAGGCCGCAAAAAGTACTCGAAACCCACTGGCTATTTGATTCTCATTAAGCACATCCAAATCGTCCGATTCTCGGTTACCGTGAACTCAAATGAGAAAAAAAGACGACTGGACAAGGCGTAGCATCAGGGTTATCCCGGGATTACGGACTCGAGACTTCGGTCGAGTGGAACGATTCAAACTCACAAGATTGGTGGAATCGATTTACTCACTACTAACGTCTTCTTTGGACAAAAATCCCTCCTCGTATTGCCAAGTGAGAGAGGGTCGATAGATGCATCAAAATAGTTCTTTGGTAGGCTCGCGCGTTTCATCCCCAATCACGGAAAGCGAGAAGTTATCCCCTAAGCACTATTGGTCGATCGGAGGATACGAAAGTAGACAAGCCAATGCTACCCCCATTTCAATTTGGTGCCCTCGGAGTCCTTTGCCTTCTTTGCTCAACCTCAGGTGATGGAGTACATGCGCTCTTGACAACGTCATCCCGGATAGTTGTAGGTCGAAGAAAATCTCGAAGCTTGCGCGCGCTTCCTCTCGCGTTCGACCCGGCTCGGGAAACCACAGAATGGAAGTCCTCCCCTCAGGACAAAGCGTCCAGTTTAGGGTGCCCTAAATGGGCCTATGCATCGACTCAAATGGCTTGACCTTCTTTGCTCTGGCTCTTCCGGCCATTTCTTTTCCTTCCTTAACTAATCCTCTTTGGTGGGTGATAACCCAATCAAAAGGTATGAGGGTTGTGTGGCACTTAATGTTGCGGCCGCTTCTGGCCGCTCCTTCCTAATCCCATCCGGGGATGTGTTGTAACTTGTTCATGAGGTATCTGATTGAGCAGCGTACACTCCTTCACTTGACCATGATATTCTACTGCAACCGAGCCTCGGCGAGTAAACCACGATAAGAACATATCCTCCGTGCGTGCTCGATTTCCAAAGTGGTGTAGATACCTCGGGAGGTGGATGGATCGATGAATTCGAAACAATGGCTACTCCTTTCCATAGGGGTATTTCACCATCGATGTGAAGTGGAAGAAGGCGCCTTTACTTGGTGCAAGCCCCAGAGTAGATTAAAGGTTGCGAGCGTCCAAGACATGGAATTCAATGTTGTGTTGTCTGGACCAACCTGGGTGCAATTTTGACAATCCCCATCACCTCCCTTTGGTGTTATCATGAGGCTCACGATCACTTTAGTAGTTAGCACAAAATCATGGGCTTCTTGATTGCATATCTTTGTCGGCAGGCACACATTAATAAGCGGATCCGTGTCGACAAAAACCCAGCACCACTTGTCTCTACATTCCACAGAGATGTAGAGGGTTTGATATGATTTGCGCCCTCGGCGACAGTTCTTTATCTGAAAAAAGGTTATCGTCGAGAACCTCCTCCGGAAAGACCGATCCAACTAGCTGCTCTGGTGTGGTATCTATAGAAGTTTAGCCTTGTCCATAGCGAGATAGGGACGGCACATGTCTGATACTTTCGTGGCGCCATAAGCGATCCCGGATGGAGATATGCCTTGTATCTTCTTTAAGCGCCTCGGCTTCCTCTTGATTTGCTTCTCATACCTTCTCCGACTTCTTTATCCTTCGAGATGCCTTGGGTTGGTCTAAATCTTGAGGGCTTGAAGTACCGCGGCTTCTTGTCATATGATCAACCTCATCGAGTACCAAGTGTCGTTTGGTTGATTGCTTCCCCAATCATTGTACGTGTGGGCAAGACATAAATCATCATCTTCCCACCACATTCCGTTAACATTCGAAAGGCACTGTCGCTCGGCATGATTGTACTTGCGGCACTTTCAGCCCTATGCTCACGGCATCTTACGTCCTCGTGCCTGACTTTTTCGATTCTTCATGGGTTTTGGCTTTTCATTCTCTCGAATCCCAAATCTTTTCTGTTCCCTGCGTTAGTGCGGTTTTGTTGTTCGGCTTTTCTGCATTCACAATGCCCTGTTACGGCGAAATTCTTAACCAGCGCTCTCCGGCAATGTACTTTGACTCTCGGCCCTTCGCCATGGCCGATACACTACGCCATGCTGTCACATTAATTTGGAACTCTTCCACGATATCTGGTTGATCATCCAGCCATCCAATGGCCTCTGCCAATTCCTCGTAATCAAACCGGTTATTGCTGTGCCCTCTGATTCTTGATCATCGAAAAACTCTGAGGTTGGCAAAGCCCTCTTCTCTGACGTCGGATCATTCATCCCTGCTCAAATCTATCCCGGATCCACGAGTTCTGCTCTCTGGCAATTCTATACTTGGCTCGAGGCAGCCTTGATAGGATGTACTCACTTTCGGATCGTAGGCTTCCCGGCAAAATTCGGGCTTGCTCAATCCAGACTCAGCAGTTCCATCCTCCTGCTGCAATCTCCACTTGTCTTGTGACCACCATTGGCTCAGGTTGGGTTGTAGAGATGTGCAACATGCACAAAAACTCAGTGTAGTCGGGAAGGAGCACCTTCGGCTTAGGTAGATGGGAGGGAGTGATATAGATGCTAGGATCGTGGAACACGACCCAGTCTGGATAAAGTTGACTCTTTTGGGAGGTGGAGGCTGGGTTGTGTGTGAGAGTGGGTTGGTTGTAACATTGGGTCTTTTGGTGGCAAAATCACTGTTTGTCAATGAGATCTGAATCTCATGGCTGTCTGAAACTTAGTTGGTGTCATGACCGTGTTCTTGGTGATATACAATGCTTGGCTGGGTTGTGAGTGGGGAAGTGGATTTGGTATGACCTCGGCTCGGGGGTTTTGGTGCCTCTTTACGATTAAGACCCCTAGGCCTTGGACAAGGCATGTACAATGGGGTGAAGGTTCTTTGGCCTCTGGGTTGGTATTTAGTGGTGCATGTATTGCTTAGGATGCCGGAGAAAGGTGTGGCTGCCATGGAGCCTTGGAAGGGAGGGAATGGTGGCGACCATGCTAACCTCCAGTTCTTCACGATTCTTGGCGCTACTCGGGCTGCGTTGTTGTTGCGGTTAAAAGTTCTCGGGGTTGCTCCTGTCTTAGTCAATCGGAATACTGTTTCATTGCATCTTCAATTTGTACCCCCATCTCGTGCGAGATCCAAAAAGGTGGGAAGAGAGTACAATCATCTTTTCATCGATTTTGGTTGGAAGTGCATAATCATCGTCTGGTCATATCGGTGGGCCTTAAAGTCATCATCGAGGCCTTCGCCCTCCGCGGGTCACGAAATCAGAAACTCTCTTTGGGCTCTGCCTTGTTGTTTGAGATCACGGTTGTAATCTCAATTTGGGTGTTGTAGAGTATTGCGCAACAAAGGCCTCGGCCATTTGTCCTAACTCCGTTTGACATCATCCTCAACTTCGCATACCGGATAGCGGCCACTCGATGCGTCGGCCAAATGCACTTAGAGGTCTGGTTAGGCCCATTGGTAAATAGTATATCTCGAGAATAGTCGGAGGTGGACCATAGGATCACCGGATCGCGTCGAGCGATCAATCTGCGGCATTTTGAATCTATCGGTAATGTCAATACATCGGTATATCCGTCCTCGATATCAGGAATAGCCTTTACCACAGGATTTTGAATAACTTCTCGAAGCTTGCTCAATTTGATCTTTGTAGGGTCTATTTCGAACTTCGAAGGAGAGTCGATTGGTTGGCGGGTGTATGGGTTTAGACAGTTGAGGTGGAAGTAAGGCGGGCTGGCCTCGTTGGAATGTCGTGTCCTCTGGATCTTTGGACATTTGGCAAGGTGTTTTGGATGTTTGGTAGGACATTTTTACGGACGGTTGGTGTTTTCGGGGTAGGGGACCCACTGGGTGGAGGTTTGGATGTAGAGGTGATGCTCGGCTTCTTTGCTGAAGCCAGATAATTAACTCACTTTCTTTGAGCCATGATTGTGGCTTTGTTTGTTTAGCGAACTCAAGCTTGGCGGACAGCGTCCTCTGCATTGTCTCATACTCTCTTGGAGTTGGCGCATCATTTCTTCCATCCGGCCATATTCTTGCTAATCTTCTTGCCGGTAGTATGTGTATCTCTATGGCGAAACTAGGACCTCATTTCACTGCTAGGGTAAGCCAACTTTACGGTAGTGCCTCTGCTCTAGACACTTTGCGCCTTCTCGGCCTTCTTCGACAAGAGGGGTAGAAGAATGGAACCTTGGTACGTTAAATCGACGAGATCTCGAGATCGATTGAGCCGACCTCTTGTCCAAAGTGCTTGGGAATATCTCTGGGTTTGAAGCAATTGTGCTTTCTAAGCTGTCCTAGCAAAAGATAAATAAAGCAATAAAAAATAAACAACGGATAAATGAACAGCATAACGGCAAAATAAATACACACAACTGTTTGGGCATAACACACACGGTTCGATAAAATTTGAATACACACTGTCCTCAAACAGCGATCATTATCCACGAATCCTTTGTCTGGCCGAATCCCGAGATACGATGCCATGGATAGCCCATGATTCACGAACTTGTTGGCCTTTTGCCGCAGACCCTGATGCGCAAACTCGTAAAAGCGATAGTATGCATTCCACATGAGAGCGCTTTTCAAAAGCACACATAGCAGGATAGAAAGTGAAGGCCAAAACACCCCTATGTTAGGGTAAGTTTCCACATCCTATTTTAATCGGAGCCTAGGGTTTCGAAATTACGCTTTTCATGGCGGTTTCAAACAACCTATGTCCAATTAGCAACCTTTGTCCTAATTTGGAATGAATACTCATGGAGTTCGAATATGTACTTCTGATCAGATAGTCCAAAAAGGTGCCCCGGTAAAAGCGAGGTTTGCATGTTCTATCATTCTGGTGAGAACGTAAAATGTGATAAACCATATGGCAGCATGACCTCATGGCTTACGCTCGAGAATAGCATGAGATGGCAAACCTTACGGTCAATCTAGAGCACTGTAATGCAAATACAATGCAAAAGAAACACACAAAATTAATAGTCAAAACCCGAGGATATCATGAAGGTTCGAGTCAAGCTCTAAATCTGACTAATGCTTGACTGTAAACATCTCCGCGCCCGAGGAGAAATGGGCCCCCATTCCGTTCATTTTGGGCTCACTACAGTTCAGGACTCAAATTGTTACAGTTAGTAATCTAAACCAAAGAGTTCAAATCGGACAAATGGTTTTTGAGAAAACCAGTTTTTGAAAGAAGTACCAAACTTGTTGCTTTGCGGAATCTGATCGCCACCTAAATATTTTATTTTGGGAAAAGAATTTGAAACCCTGACCGTTTGCCTAAGGCCACGTGTCCGTTATACAAAGGACACCTCGGCTCGGAACCCAAGAATACGATTGGGAAAAGAATTGCCGTGCATTCTTAGATCAAAGATGGAGCCTCTGCTAATCGCTTGATATCCAGTTTTGAAAACATTGTGCATTCTTATTCGGTTATTAACTAGATTTGCTATGATCGCCTGACATACAAATATAAAATTTGGATCGCTTTGATTGGGAACAAAACATTTTCGTGTTTGTTTGAAAGATGGTTCTACATAGTAGGCTTAAAATGCAGTTTGCCGCCCTGGTGGGCTTAGAAAAAAGATGGTTTTACCATATCGATTAGACCCAAGACTGGCGATCAATGATTTGTTCCAATCAAATAACCCAACCTTAGCCACGAGGCATTGATGAGTTATATCACATAAGCAAATAGCCTCATGGTAAGCATGTTATCATGGC